>APFE030587899.1:31305-242354 GCA_000404065.3 Pinus taeda | reverse complement strand
AGTGACCACAAGTAACTTTTTAAAGATGAAACTCGCGCCTTTTGACCTTTACAGGGGTACGCACCCATCCTTTGACTTACAGAGCGTACAAGTACGTAGGTACAATGAGTTTGGGTTGCGTACACGCAGGCAAGGTAGAGAGAACCTGCGTACCCAGAGATAAACATGTTTTTAAATGACTTTCTCTCTTTTTGAAGTTTTGACATGAAGAGCAGAGGTATGAGGCTTGACAAGGAGGACAATATGACTATTGATGGAGCCATATTAACTGCAGATAGCCATGGTGACAAATTTCAGTGTAACAGACCTGATAACAATCTTGGAGTAAATAGGTCCTATGAATAGTATTAAGACTGTTTAGCCAAGTCTGTGGTCTTCTCATCGCCTGTAAAACAAAACAAACTGCTAAGAAAGAAATGGCTTGCAGGGGAGGTCGAAAAGGTTTCATTTGATCTTGAAAGGTCTGTGGAGTGAGTCCAGAATGCTTTTCAGGAGGTAAACCATGCTCAAATCGGTTAACAAAGGCTTTAGGTGGTGCATATGGGTTACATAGGGTTTTACTGCACAATCAGGGGATAACGAGCAAAACTGGGGTTTTTGTGTTTAAACGGGTAAATGGTTGATATTGGTGGGTTAACGACAGTGACAGTTGGTATCAATTGAATGATAGGACATTTTGTCATTTATGGGAGGCGGTAAGCGGGTTCCATCGCACCACTTCTGGGAAGGAAGTGGTTTTTAGGGAGGACTGCGTGGTTCCACACATCTTTCGACACGTAGCATCGACACTATTTGGGAAACCGCTCACATCACACGCTAAAGATCAACCAAAAGGCCTGTGTGATACCAGTGATAGTCGTCGGATCTGAGGGGTCCGATCAGACGGTGGTCGGGGTGATGAAGTGACTGACGGATAACAGAGGGTGGGCCTGATATTAATTAGAGTTACTCATATCGGGGCGATCTGATTGGTCACTGAATTATTAATTAATCCTGGTGACTAATTAATCCTCATTTAACATGGTGGGGTCAGGGTTCTTAATTAGTTATGGTTTAACTAATTAATCCCAATTATCGGTGTTATTATGGTTATTTTGCAACCAAGGGCGGGATATATAACTTATTGGGTTTTTAATAATAATACAGGTAATGGGTGTTTATTTTCGGGAGTTAAATAATACAAGCTAAAAGTTAATATGACTTTGTGGAAATTCAACATGCGCTAAGATAAAACGTTTCCGAAAGTATATTTCATCATATAACATTTATAACTTAGGCTAAACGAATATGAGGGTTTATATGGAGAATGTTTTAATTTCCCTAAGTAAAATAGTATTTTACTTAGGAAAAGCTTTATAAAGGGAGTGAGTGACTTTATGAAGGGGTAATTGTTGAGGAAGGGGATTTAAGTACTTTAGGTATTCCAAATTATTGGGTCGAGGGTCTGGTCCCTCCAAAAGTCAGAGAAATGCTCTGATCCCCTCAAACTTTGGTAATCACCTTTAGTACTTAGGGAATTAGTGAGGACATAGGGGAAATGAGTAGGGAAGTTAATTATTTTTGACATTGCTTGCTTGGTGTGCCTTCCATGTGATACATGCCTTTTCCTTGTGATGAAAGTAAAATATTTACACATTTAAACTTATCATTCACCACATATTATTCTGCAACCATCATCTACTTACCCTACCTACTTTACCCTAGCATTTTCACTTCTTTATTAGGGTGTGTTTGGTCTAAAATTCATATGCAAATTAGAGCTTAATTTAATGTCAACCCGGGAAGGTAAACTTAGAAGTGCTTATCTAAAATATATAGATCTAGAAAGATTCCTAATTTGTCCAGGATCTTAAAGTCCCCTTACAAGAACATATTCATTAAGATCTCTTTCAATAACTAATCAAACCTAGATCTAACGATTGTTCGAGATCTATGATTCTCTTACAAGAACATATTCTACAAGATCTCTTCCAAAATTAGATCATCTAATTAGAACTTAAAAGCTGAAATGAAGTAAACCTAGATCTAATCATTGTATGAGATCTTATGGTTCTTTTACAAAAACACTTTCAAATAAGATCCTTCCAATATTAGAACATTTAATAAACTTGAAAGCTGAAATCAAACAAAAACATAAAATAAATTATACCTAAAATAAACAAATAAGCATGCAAGTGAGGCCATGGGGGCCCTCCATAACTCCACAAGCACACCACTTCAATGGAGACTCAAATGTAGAAGAATTTGAAGTATGATCCTTTATTCCAAAATCTCCATTACAAACCAACTCTAAGATTACAACTCTAAGCTTCTAAGATTACATACTCCAAAATTCTAAGATTACAAAAACTTCCAGATTACAAATGAAGGAGATTGTACTCCTATTTATACAATGGGATGAGTAACAAACTCATAATGATCATCCACTAATCTCTCTTTAGTTCCATAAATCTCTTAACCATCTAGACACATAATCCCTTTTTGTCCTTGATTTTCTCCATGAAGTTTATCTCTTCAAATTCTAACCCCTTTTTGTCCTTGATTTTCTCCATGAGGTTTATCTCTTCAAATTCTAACCCCTTTTTGTCCTTGATTTTCTCCATGAGGTTTATCTCTTCAAATTCGAATTTGATCATGCAAGGCAACATAAAGGTGTCTTGGAAGCTTCCTTGGCACCTACACATGTCACAAAAACAACCCACTTTCCATATATAAAGTAAAATATATTATTTTCTAATATTTAATCAAGAATTTCTCTTAAAAATGCTTAAAAATAAATAATATTTGGAAAATATAAATGAGATCCATTAATGGTGAATAATAGGGAAAATGAAGTGACATGGTGGTGAATAATGGGTGATATAATGGAAGCATAGGTGAAAAATGTATTGTAATGAGTGACATTTGTATGACATTTTGAAGCCCAAACAGGGTGCACTTAAACTGGCAAACCCTTTTCACACTTTCTTTTCTTTTACATATAGATATCTATCTAAGTCTAACCTTATTACATCTAAGGGCCCAGATTAAACTGTTGAGCTCCTTTTATTCACTCTACCTATCTACTTATCTTCCAAGATTACACTGTTTGGTTAGATCTTTATTTTCTACTTCTAAAACATGAAATTGAAAATATGAACTAGTCAAGCTTAAATTATTTGACTATTCATGAATTGTGGCATAGGTGACAAGCTGCACACAATTTTTTATTATACAAAAGTAAAAAAGTAGTGGCATTTAGACTTGCACACTTTCATGGTCTTTTCTTTTTGTTGGGGTTCATTTTCTTTCATTTTTTGACATTTTCTTTATTCTTTTTACCCTTTGATTTTTCTTTTAAGGTATACCCTCTTTACATTTTTTAATTTTTTGATTTTTTATAAATATGGAAAACATTTGTAGAAGCAAAGGTATGTACATATTTCAGAGACAACTAAGTCAATCATGATATATGACACCTATTGGTATAGGAACCTAACACAATCGATTGAACAACACTTTTGCATTTTTTCTTTTTAATTTTTGCTGTTCAAACGATTGAACGATTTCTGTTCAATCGATTGAACATCACTTTTCATTTTTTTCTTTTTGATTTTTGCTGTTCAAACGATTGAACGATTACTGTTCAATCGATTGAACATCACTTTTGCATTTTTTTCTTTTCGATATTTGTTGTTCAAATGGTTGAACAATTGTTGTTCAATCGATTGAACAACACTTGCAATTTTCTTTGTCAATTTTGCTATTCAAACGATTGAATGATTGTTTTTCAATCAATTGAACAACAATTTTGTTTTCTTTTCGATTTTTCTGTTCAATCGATTGAACGATTGTTGTTCAATCACTTGAACAACACTTTTTGTGCTATTTGTAAGAAGAACTGTGGTTTCTTTTATTGTTTCATCACTGGTCATTTTGCCATCATTCTTTTTTCTTTTGTGTTTTGAATAAACACCATCTGTGGATTTGTGCTTAACATAAAGAAAAACAGTAATGTCAATACCATTATGACCTATGAAGCCTTTTGATGGTTATCTTTATTCAAAAGCTAATATGGTGCATCTCTATAATGACTGGTTGAACATCTTTTCTTTGGACACATCATAAAATGATTCATTATTTTAAAACCATGCTGGTTTATTTTTCACACTTTCAAATGGGTAAATCCCTTTGATATGATGATATGGGGGTAAAAGTATAAGCTTTCATTGGCATTTTTCTTACTTCTTACACCATCCTTGACTCTTAAGGAGTAAATGAGCCTCCCTCTTTTTACAATAAAAACATAAAAATATGAAAATAACGAAATATGAAAATGCAACAAAAGAGGATAGGGGGTCTCATCACGAGCCAGCCGACCATGATCATAAGGATGTGACAGATGACATTCCATTTTGGCCACCAAACCAAGGTAATGACCTTCTTAATAATTACAACTGTTAGAAGGACAGGGGGTGTCATCATGAGCCATTCTGATCACTTTGTTATATCTTGGTGAATGACACTATGATTATTTCGTCACCATGCCAGCATAGTGGTCTCTTTATGACAAGAAAAGAAAGAATCATTGACATACTAAAAGGAGGACTCGAACTCATTTGTGGGGTTAAAAAGCAACCCCGTCGAGGCTATGAACACCTGCTGGCAGCAATGGCTCTACTTGTGGTATCGAAGTATTGTCTTACACTGCTAAATGCTCTCTATGCTATTACCACTTATGGATTCGTTTCTAAAGGAAATTTCCCATTTGAACAACACTCTTACAATCCAACATGCATGGTAACTTATGTTATATATTCATTATATTATATTTGTTTAATCACTTTATGACAGTCATTAATACTTACCGCCAATTATGCGTTTGTTACTAATACCACATAAGGTGAAAATATTTTGACACAATGATTTAAATATATGTTTTTATTTTTCGGCCGTTTCACCTCTGATACGTGTATTGCTTTAATTGCTTTGTCATATATCGCACCACTTTTATGGATTGGTTGCCTGCATTTATGAATTACCAACTCTTTCTCTTGTTTTTCACATGCTTGGTGGATGTGGACACCCTTTTCTCACTGGAGGGGGGATGGTCTCCGTATGAACAACATGTGTGACAATTATGGATAATTGTGTGATAATTATTAAACTGATTTTCGGGCAAAGGACTACATGATGATTGTGTATGCATAATAATTATCAAAGTATTTTTGATTGGAGAAAGGACGGTGACCATTGTGGATGTCATGCGGATTGATTATGAGCCTACATTAAATATTGATGACAAGACAAATTACTTGACTCTATATGATGTTAACTCTCAAAACAACGTCATTTTCCTCTTAATTTCTTTAACGTTCTTTGCTGCTATTCTAAACTACGAAAGTGTAAGAGAAGTGCATGCGAGTGAACCAGTCACAGGGAAACACCAGCCATGGGAGGTAGAGCTATCCAAAATGAACCCATAGTGCTCATGGTATCGGACCAGGCTCGTGCAATTCTCGAGCGCGCTGGCTGGCTGCAATATCTGAATAAATTGCAGGGATTTCACGAAGAGATGACACTCTAATTCCTGTAGAACTTGCAGAATGGCAGCACCACGGTAAGAGGCAGGGACATAACGGTCTCCAAAGCAGTCATAGCCGAAGTCATTGGACTTCTGGCTGAGGGAACAAAATGGATAGACAAACACGTCCTTCTGTATAATGTGGTCATTGTGTTCTAGGACCCAGGAGAGAAATTGGTGCGAACATGGAAAGGGATTAACCCTTCAGCGTTAAGACAACCATGGTAGGAATTGGTAGTCATTGTGCAATGGTACATCACATGCGACGGTCATCAGGATGTGGTAAAGCCCTGCCAACTCAAATTGTTAGCCATCCTAAAACAGAAAATTTCAGTTAATTTTTCGTTTTATTTGAATTCCCTATTACATGATGTCGCTGAACGAGTTAGGAAAGTTAAGGACCCACACACAATAATTAGTCATCATGGACTGATCAAATTGATTATCATGCATGGATTGGCCCAACAACAGCTAACCTGGGACAATGTTCTAAATCCTACTTTGACCCCACCTACAGAAAACCCATCAACAGAACAGTAAGGACCAAGAACCCCAGGTCCAAGAAGGACACTGAAAAGGAAGAATTCCTCTATGTCCTTGAACCAAATAAAACATGGGCGCTCTGTGTGGGTGAAATTCCAATGACATACCCCAATTCAAACAAATGAGGTCAGGCCATCTCACACACCACCTACAAGTCCACAAAATTCCCCTTTGTAAGACTATGAGGAAGAGGTGGTCAGGGTATTGGAAAACATGGGGATATTTGGTGAGGGAAGAGAACAATCCAAGGATGTTGAAGAACAAAATTGTACCCCCAACCAACCTACCTCTGCTGATAACCCTGGTTATGAATAAACCCTACCATTTACTGATTTCTTGGAAGAACAGAGGGAACCAGTCCCTTCTGCGGAAAAACCCCCTGAAGCCGAGGTGCATGAAGAGGAAGCCATTAGAGAAGAAAATCAGATAGCAGATACCGATCCAGTGGATCCCCCAACTGAAGAAAGTTTTGTAGGGAAAATGCTGGGAGATGAAAATCAACTAGGCAATACTATTTTTTTAAAGTCCCCTGAGCATGAGGCCTACCCAGAAGAAAACCCGAAGAACAATAATTACTCAAGAGACACCATTTTATTGGGGTCTCATGAGAGAGAAATTCATGACGAAAAAGAGCTAGAAGGTGAAGCTCCATCGAGAGATATAGTTCCAATTGAAACCCTCCCTGATGCTGACATAATACCACTTGAGCATGAACTTGAGGAAAATGCAGTTGCACCACCACCAGTTGGAAGTCCCAAAATAAAGAATACCTACAAGGACAGGCTCAGAAAAATGAGAAATGCTTAGAGAAATGCAGTCACGAGGAGTTACAAATGATAATTATTAATTTTACTTATCGTGGCCTGAGCTTGACACGAGGCCAAACACAACATGCAAAGACATATCTTTGTTGTATTAATTGGTGGGATGGCTTTCCAAAAAGGTGCTTGATCACATTAATAACTCTATTGACCGGAAAATATTGGTTGCCTACAATAATTTTTATTGCCTCGGTTGCGAAGTAGACAAAGTAGGAAATAACACATGTTACTTTGTGATTGAAACCACTTAACGTTCTGGTATGGGTGTCATACGACGTTAGTAGGGGTGTGTTATTAACCAAAGTATGGGATGTATGGTGTATGATTTATCTCCCGACTTTGCAGATATTTAGTGCCTTATAAATGCTGTGTATGGCCACCTCTATGGTTTAATTTACGCCATGCACCATCCTAAGTAGGTGTTATATAATGTTAGCGGGATGCATAATGTTTAACAACTGTGGTGGTAAGTCGTTCACAATGATGTACACCCTCAACCACATTGTATGTGTTGATCATCACTAACGGGAGCAACATCATGACACCCTTTCATATACTTTCGGTCATGGGTTCATGCCCATGATGAGGGCAACATCTTGACACCCTTTCATATATAGATAATCATGTTGTATAGTTATATTTATATTATGCATCCGGATATAATCATGTTGCAAAGGAGAATTGTAGAGTGAAGACTGATCATGGAATTGCGATGAAAGAGCAGACATAATGAAATTGTAGCTGTCAATTTCGTAAATGTATCAATACTATATATATAATAAAAACCCTTAAACCATATATAAAATTCATATTAAAAAATGTATAATTCTCTTTAAGTTGATATAAAAATATGAAACCACATAATGATGTCATGTAAGTACTCCGTATTTCTCTAGGGGACCCACCTACTAAGATTTAGAATTTCAGTGATTTTAGAGGTATTATTTTTAAGGATTTTTAGGAGGAGTCATGAAGAAGTGTAATGGCTTGCACAATTTTTTTATAGAAGTGGCTCAATATCGACACATATACACTTGCAAAAAAAAAAATAAAAGGTGAAGGTGCTTATCATTTTTTCTAAGGCCAATCCTAGCTTGGCTTGGTTGATGCTATCTCCAAGTGTTTTCGTCTTAACATCCAACCCCTGATTCCTACAAATAAGGATCATTGCACACCAAATTGTACATTCCAATTCAACTATTAATCATATTAGTAATCTAAATCTACATAAAGAAATACAAATTCAATCATCTACATGTAAATAAACATAAGTAAATGGGGGAAAACATTAGTATTATATTAAATAAAGGCACTTACAATGGTAGCAGGTCCTTTGAGCTCCTTGATAATAGGCTCCTCCTCTCACCTATATTCAATGTCAAGGCTTAATGGTGGTAGGGTTATCACAACGTGGAATATATTGTTGTCACTCTAACAACATCATTTTAATTTGACTATCTCTATATATATTTTCTCCCAATGAGGATGGTTATTTATAGTTGATTTGAGAAGCGGAGGGGATGAAACTGGCCGTTTTGAACTTTGTTTGACATTGTCCTTTTATCCCTATCCTCCATTTGATCACGATTCAAACATTTTAAAACATTATTCACTAGCTCCAGAAACCTTAGCCACATCTCTCTTTACTTTAAGAATAGGAGCATTCAACACCTCGTGCTACTGCACTGGGAGAATTACAATGCTCTTTTCTAGCGTACAATGTGAAAATTACTTGAAATGAAGCAACTAGAAACAATTCTTCTAACCAATAAATTAATTATCAATTTTATTTTGTTTACGAAAAAATAACAAATTATTCACACTACAATTTCTTCACCATAAAAAATATTGCAGAATAAAAAATAGGAACTGAGAAATGCTAACACACACATATAAAAATGACACAATTATTTTTGGATAACTCTCCCCAAAAAACACAATGTGGGAAAATCAGTGTAGCAACTAAGGGTTTTTATTATTATGCAACAATGAAATTCCGAGTACAATAAATATGGATGCCAACTGGCTATCTAATCTGAGAAAAATATTGCCAAATCAACTGAGGAAAATTACCTTCTTCTCCAATCAATCCCAACACAAATTGACAACTCCAAGCAAGATGTCCAAATCCTATGCACAGGCTTCTGCGTCACCTCTACGCAACCTATCAAACGCTCATCCTGGAACTACTCCTACTCAAGCCGTACTAGCTATTTCTTCTCTAGAAATGATCCTCCTAGCCTTTTGGAAATATTCCCAACCTTTGGCAACTTAATCCACCTCTAGATCAGCTAAATCAAACTGCCTCTTTGAGGCTTCGCGCAACCTCCTCGAGAAATACATTCAGTCTTCTCTCTTTGCATCTCTGGAATTGGAAAACTTCCTTCGGATCATTATCTATATCCCTAGCTCTACGTCCCCTATTTGGCTCAAACTCTGCGACTAGCTACCTCGAACTCCTAGCTCTCTCTTGTGTATATCTCCATCTACCCATTGACCTCTTCTTATAATCTCCCATTGGGACTCCAACGATCAAGATTAAAACTTAATCGATAGTTGAGATAATCTCCAAGTTGGTTCATGTGAGTTTCTAGAGAATTCTCACATTTCTCAATTAATTACTATTAATTAACAAATTTTCCTAAGTTAGACTAATGAAAAATTTAAAAGATGGTCAATTAATTTGATTGAGATATCTCTAGGTGGAATTTCTAGAAATGATTTATGGGTTTTGGAGAACTCTTGTGTTATAACCTCTCCATAAATTTTTTAGACTAGAACACCATATGATGTTACAAAAAATAACACTCCCTCTTAGTGAAGAAGGTGTTCTCCAACTATCTGCATAACATCCTCCATACACACTGTTGAGGTCTGACAACTGCAGCATCTTGCCATTAACCACGAACCACTGTGGTAACTCTTATTCATTTGCCACTGACTCTAGCTGAACGATGCTACATCTGTACTGATGCCGACACTGCGCTGTACATCCTGTATTACTGCCAACTCTGCTTCTATACTGCAACCCAACTAATACTCCCTCTTACTATTGTTGTTGCTACTGCAACTGAGAAGCATAAAAAATAATGAATCAACTGTGTCTTTGTACTACAACTATCTCCTGAGTCTCTAACTGCAATTAACCTCTACACTATCCATTAGGAAATTTGCACTACTATTGGCTATGCATTGTGCTTCCTGCACTGCTATCAACACTGCTCTATGCTTCTTAGCACTTGTATGCAACTAGTCTGCAACTGCCACTCTAGAATTGACTGCACCAACTGACACTGATGTCGATGGACCATGCCCAAATATTTGCGCAACCCTGAGACTAAAGCTCCATTTCGCCTCACATCTCTTTTAAAGGTATAGCTACACACATGAAACTTTTTTCCTCCAGTTTGGAGGACAACTGACCTATCTCTGCGGATGTTTCCACATGATCCTACTTATCCTTCTCGTCCTTCTTCCTTTGAGGATAGTGAGTACTGTAGTGGCCAAACTCACCACACCTAAAGCACTTGATATTGGATAAATCCTTCTTCTTTTTCTTCTCTCTCTACTAGCCTTGTCCCTGAGCAAGACCTTTTTCTTTCCCTTTTGATACAAGGGCCACATTGCCTTCCTCCTTCACAACCTTCAATCCTGTGCTGCTATCGCCGTTGATGGAGCTCTTTACTAGAGCTCACCTCATCTCCTCCTGTGAGATATCAACCCACATCTGATCCCACCTAGGCAACATATCTCATCCCAAAATTCCTTGGATGAATTATCTCAATCCTCGGTGATATTGTCAAGGGCCAACCTCACCATTTTTGTAGGTGGAGGCATCTCTCCTATATTTTCAAGTTCATCCTAGATATCCTGAAGTTTGGTGAGAAAGGGGTTAATTCCTTCACCCTTCTACATCTTGGCATTCCTCAACTTTTCCCTCAAAATAATCTTCCACTGCTTAGAATGATTCTGATATAACCTTGTGAGAGCATCCCACATCTCCTTCGCTGTCTTCTTGGTATCTATATGTGAGACTATATGTTATTGAACTCCATCGAGAATCATCCACTTCGCCTTGGCCATTTCATTTATGAAATTCACTAGTTTTTTTTGGTCTGTAGGTTATGCCACAACATTGTCTACATAAGTCTTTATACCATGCTTAGTTAGGAGAAAGTGCATTTTGGCCTTACAAATGATATAGTTGGAAGCACCATCCAATTTGTCCTAATCTCTAATCCTTGTTGTGGCCATTTATGCAAAAACTCGACTTTAGGTAGAAATATCCCTCTTTTACCGGCTCGACTGCTAGAACTGTTATTCACACTCCTTTATGGAGTGAGAAAACATGCTTGGTGCAAACAGAGATTGTTGGAATTTTGAACCTAGAAACCTTATGAGAGAAACTCCTTATGTGCGTGCAATTTCTCTTCCACTCGACACTGAATCTGCTCTAGCAAACTACTGCAAAACCTTTTTGCCCAGACAAGAAATCTGCTTTGCGAAAATATTTAGTTATTGCTCCCTCTGTCCACTGGAACTCTTCTCCAAGTAATTCAAACTTTCTTGCCACTACACAACTAGAAATTAATTTTTTTCTCTGCTACTCATAGTGCCTAGCTAGGCCCTGTGCAAACCTTGGATAAATTATGTTGCTGCTCCCTCTGAACATCGAATTTCTCCCTCTTTGTCTCTGAGCTACTGACCTGATAAAAATTGCTCTGATACCATGTGAAAATTCCTTGAAATGTGTTGGGGCTTGTTTTTGCCTAATTTTTACACCTTTTTCTATACTTTCCCTCTCCCATTTTGACTATCTTTAACCCCTACTATGCCTATCTCGGTTATAATACTTGTGTTTTTGCCAAAAGGGTGTCGTAGGCTGAAGGTATGCAAATTAATACTAAAAAGCATCTTTTACCTTAACTTTGAGTATTCCTTAGCTAGTTGTTCGTTATTTTATTACCATGCCAACTAATATCGAGTTCCTGTGCAAATTTGCTTTGATTCGGAAACAGGCCCATAATTCCTGTAGACAACTGTGCGATCTTATTTCCTTCAAGCACTCCGAATTTCCTGTAGTTGCATAGATTTCTTGTAACTACATAGATTTCCTGCGGCAACATCGGTGGTTAGCCATGTTTCATGAATATCTAAGTCCAACGGGAACATGGGTTTTGCGGGGAATATATCACATATGGTTGCTATCCTATTGGCCTTCTCAGATCTTCCAACAACACTGCCTAGATTCAGAAGTCTTCTCTCATTGGCCGTTTGAAGGAAAAACTACAACCATGTAACGTGTTTCGTCTAATCCATGCTTCCAGTCATGGATTAGACCCAGTATGGATAAAAATAATATATTGTAATAGATCTGTTAGCCGATGGCTTAGATTAGTAGTCCCCTTTATTTCGAGCCATATATGGGGTTTGTAAATGTATAAATTCTACCCTAGTTTCAATGATAGGGGTTGTTAGAGTGCTGGGTTGGTTTGAACACTGACTGTATATCAGATTGCACTCAACTATATTGTCAGATTAATATAAAGATATATGTTCTGTCCATTGTAGTGAGCAAGCTCTTCTAAGTCGAAGGGGTTGTGAGTAAGGGAGGGCCCCCTTTGCTCACAACTCCCATAGTTTAGTCTTTATGTATTTTATTTATAGCTAATGTACTCTTTTGAATATATATTAGCAGTAGTGGATTAATTGAATTAGTTTCCTGTTCATGTGTGGAATTCAGTTAATGAAGATTTGATTTCTCATGTTGATTGAATTTCTGAATTTGTTGTAAGTTGATTTCTATATCTTTTCCTAATCATCATCAGCAATTTTAAGAGCTTTAGAGGGAAGTTTTATCCACTCTATAGCTTTTGTTGCTAAGTGATTGAAGTAAGAGTCATTGGTTTTGTATGATTGGTTAGATTAATCAGCACTTACAGTATTAGGCTTGCATATACTTTGCATGCATCTCATAAGCTTACCTACCCGAGTTGATGATTTATGTTTAATCAAATTATAATACTATAATTTGACTCAAAATTTTGGCGCCGTTGCCAAGGAGGTGCTAAAGGGATAATACTGAAGTGTTTTTGTATTACATGCATTGTTTGGAATTTTTCAGGACAAGGGGAGTCGAAGTGGTAAGATGAAGGGAAAAGCCGACGCACCGGAGGAGGTCAGAAATTTGCCAAAGTCGTGTCCTAATTTTTTGGTAAGTAGTTTCTTTTGAATTTGTTTTCATAGTAGATGATTGGGTCCAACATCTACAAATGTCTTTTGTGGTGGTGTGAGCACCACTTCATTTACTAATACAATGGCAAGGAAAAAGAAGTCTGCAAGAAATAAGACAGCAAGAGAAGAAGAGTCTGGTCAGGAGGTCTGTGGTCCTGAAAAGAGCCCAGAACATATTCTTGCTTCTACTGTAGCAGCTTTTGCAGGAAAATCTTTTATTTCTGCCCATTTCGAATCTCCTGTCACAAGGAAAACAACATCTTTGCTCAGTGGTCAGCCTGAAAAGGAATTCCTTGGAAATCTTGTTCAAGAACTAGAAATCCAAACCATTGATTCTGCAGGATCTGCAATCTACAAAGCCCCCACTTCCTTTTGGTCCATAATGGCTCATGAAGAGGGGACTAGTCACATTCGAATTCCCTATCAGGGAGGCTAGTGGAGCTACTCAGATGAAGAATATTCCTCTTTTAGCCTTGGCTAACTTTCGTGGGGTTCCCAGTGAAAATCTTGATGCCTTTCTATTTGAATTTGATGTGTTATGCAGGAGCTATGACTATTCTTCCAATGCTCAGAAGTTGAAGTTGTTTCCTGCAACATTGAAGGATGCGACTCTCAGGTAGTTCGTGGGGTTGGCTTCAAACTCCATTACAACTTGTGAGGAAATGGAAAAGGTATTCTTAAGAAAGTATCAAGATTATTGCAAGACTAGGGACCTCAGAGAAAAGATATTTGGCATGACTCAAAAGGAGGGGGAGAGCCTTGAGGACTTGGTGGAGAGAATTCAGTATAATCTGCAGAGGTCTAAAATGAATCAACTGAGCAAGGATACTAAAAGAACAAAGTTGCTTAGTGAAATTAAACCAGAATCTCTGGAGATTTTGAATTTGATGGGAGGAGGTGACATATCAAAGTTGGGCTATGATGAAGTATGTGGGATATTTTGTTGATATGAGGAAATTCTAATGTTGGAGGAGGAATAAGAGATACTACTTCCAGGCTTGTCAAGTCAGTTGCTGGAGCCGGAGTAACTAGAGATAAAATGGGTAATTTATTTGAAAATTTTAAGAATGATATTCTTAGCACATTATCTTCTCAATTGGATGTTTGCAGGTTAAGAAGAAACAGGAAAAACAGGAGGAACTGGAAAAAGCCCTGGCTATGTTCTGTTTGAAATGCAGGAAGAAGCATGCCTTGAGGGAATATCCTGCAGATAGCATAGAGATATGCCGAATCTGTGAAGCAGAACACTCCACTGATCAATGCCCTTCGCTTCCTAAAATCAAAGTAGCATATCTAGTAGATCAAGGAGCTATCAACGCACTTTATGTAATGACACCTCGAAGACCATGGCAACCACGTGCTGCAGGTATGGCTCAGTTGCATTTTCAAGTTCCTTATAATCAAAATCAGATGTGGAATATTCCAATGCCCTGGCAGACTTGGCCTCCACAATAGCCTTGGCAGGGGAACTTTTCTTACACTACCACTCAAATTTTCCTTCTCAAAACTTTTATCCTTTGCAGCCTACACAACAACAAATGATTCAACCTCAACAACAGAAGCTTCAGTTGCCTGCCCCACCAAATCAACCTCGTCCTACACAACTTCCTACCTAGCCAATGTCTAACCGCAATAATAAAACCATCCAATCCATTGACAACACTGGATTGGTTAGCTATCCCACTTTTCCTACCTACTGTATTGCACCATCATCGCTACAGGAAATTTATGTTCCTGTCTTACAGGAATTTCATGTGTCATTGTAGGAAATCCAACTGAGGTCAGGAAAAGTGGTGAGTCAACTCAGAGTAATTGAAGAGA
This sequence comes from Pinus taeda, assembly GCA_000404065.3. NCBI lineage: Eukaryota > Viridiplantae > Streptophyta > Pinopsida > Pinales > Pinaceae > Pinus > Pinus taeda. The sequence continues at coordinate 227,372 of APFE030587899.1, read as the reverse complement.
TTGTAGATGAAGACTCTCTAGAAATGCCTAAAGTTGAAACCACACCTGAACCAGCGGAACAACCTACTTCAAGGCCGCAAGAACCTTCCTCATCCCATACAATCCTATCTTCTTTTCGAGAGAGGTTGGAAATGAGACTAAAGCAACCTAATTTTGATCTTGTGTCTGAATTGAACATAATGAAAAATCAAGATGGTAGTCCCAGTTTTGGGATCCAGGGGAAAATCTTCGTGTATATGTGTTATGCTCTCGCATTGTTTATTTTCTGTGTTCTAGAATCGTATGCAGGTAATTATGTACGGGGTTAAAACCTAATTTTGGTATCAGAGCTGTTTTGGCTTCAAGGGGATTCCTTTTTGGATGAGGGGTTTCTCTCGAGCCTATGGTAGATCTTGTTCAGTGGGAGATCTGCGAGATCGATTCTGGTGGTGAAAGAAGATGGCGAGCAATGGAAAGATAGAGATCGATAAATTTAATGCTCAGAGTTTTGAGTTGTGGAAACTCAAGATGGAGGATCTCTTGGTGGATAAAGATCAGCGGATTGTGGTAGATTCGAGTATTAAACCAATGGGAGTGTCTGATGAAGAATGGAAGAAGTTAGATCGAAAGGAAAAGAGCACAATACAATTGTGTGTCTCAGATTCAGTATTGTTGAATGTATTAGGGGGCTAAGGCTTTGTGGGACAAGTTAGGGACTTTGTACCAATCTAAGTCTCTGGTGAATAAACTATTCCTATGGAAAAAGCTGTATAACCTGAGGATGAAAGATGGAGACTTGTGACAGAGAATCTGAATGCATTTAACACTGTGGTAAGTCAGTTATTATCTGTTGATATTAAAATTTCAGATGAAGATAAGTGCATCAGTTTGTTGTGTTCTCTACCAGATTCGTGGGATAGTCCAGTTATTGCAATAGGTAGCAATATAACTGCATTATAGTTTGATGAAATATTCTCATCCTTGCTAATGGAGGAGATGAGACGGAAAAATATGGAGAGCCAGAATGGTGATGTCTTTTCTATATGAGGACATCCCAGAACAGAAAGCAAATTAATTCATCGAGTGGGATCTAAATCTAGAGGGAGATCTAAATCTCCAGGAAAACCTGTAAAGGTGGTGTGCTGGAAATGCAGAAAGGAAGGGCACTACAAAAGGGATTGTAAATCTAAAGCTCCTGATAAAGGAAAGGGATCTGGTGATGCTCCTTCTGTAGAGGTGAAAACTACCTCAAATGATGGTGGGGATGTGTGCTCGGCTTCTTGAAGTACACATGTAGATCATGAGGCATGGTTGATTGACTCAAGTGCATCCTTTCACTTCATTCTCCATAGAAAGTGGTTCTGCGAGTATGAGAAATATGATGGTGGTGATGTCTTCTTGGGGGATGACAGGAAGGCTAGAATCGTTGGTCACGGAAAAGTAAAGTTGAAGTTGCAAGGTGGAAGGGTTAGAATACTTCCGAGTGTTCTGCATATTCCTACATTAGCTAGAAATCTGATTTCTGTAAGCAAGCTGGATGATGCAGGTGTAAAAACAATGTTCAAGAAGGATACCTGCAAGATGGTTTAGGGGCACTAGTATTGATAAGGGGAGTTAGAATTGGAACTCTGTACAAGTTGCAAGGTAGCATTGTTGTTGATGGGTGCAACAGTTCCGTGGTTCCTAGAAGTGGAGCAGAAAATCTAGTGGTCTTTGGAGGGAAGACCATGTTGTGGCATCAAAGGCTTAGACATATTGGAGAGAAGGGCCTTTGAATACTTCATGGTAAAGGTATGGTAGAAGGTATGAGTAATAGCTCTCTAGATTTTGATTTCTGTGAAAATTGTGCATATGGGAAAAGTTGGGTGAGTTTCCCCTCTCGTGGTAAGAGGGTGAAATAGATAGTAGAGCTTGTGCACAGTGATGTGTTTGGACCTGTGAAGGTTCCATCACTGATTAAGTCTATGTACTATGTATAATTTATGGATGACTTCTCAAGGAATACATGGATATATTTCCTTAAGAAGAAATCTAAAGTCTTTGACAGGTTTAAAGAATTTAAGGCTTTGGTGGAAAACTAGACAAAGAAGAAGATAAAGGTGATAAAGACAGATAACGGTGGAGAGTTCTGCAGTAAGGAATTTTAAGAATTTTGTAAGAAGTGTGGTATAGCACGATAGAAGACTACTCCATATACACCTCAGAAAAATGGAGTTGCAAAAAGAATGAACAAGACGTTGATGGAAAGGGAAAGAAGCATGCTCAGTGGTGTCGGGTTAGGATAGGAATTCTGGGCAGAGGCGGTGGAGACAACATGTTACCTAGTCAACAGATCACCTTCATCAGTGTTGGAGTATAAGACTCCACAAGAGGTATGGACTAGTAAGAAACCCCCTCTTTAACATCTAAGGGTATTTGGATGTGATGCATATGTACATGTTCCAAAGGAGAAACGAACCAAGTTGGATAGTAAATCTGAAAAGTGCATCTTTATTGGGTATAAGGATGGTTTAAAGGGTTATAATTTTTGGAACCCAGTAACAAGGAAGGTTGTGTACAACTAAGATGTGGCGTTCAGAGAGGTGAAATATGTTATTAAACATGAAGTCCAACCAAAGGAACCTAAGAAGATAGAGATTGAGCTAAAGGAGGAAGAATCAGACTCTACAACAAAGGAGGAATCAGAAGATGAAGAGCCACAAACTCCGGGTGTGAGAAGATCAGTTTGAGAAAGAAGGTAGCCAGAAAGGTATAGTCCATTTGCTTTCTGTTCAAATTTTTCTTTATCTATTACTAATGATGATCCCATAACTTTGAAGGAAGCAGTAGATTTAGAGGATGGAAAACTCTGTAAAGAGGCCATGGTTGATGAAATGGTATCTTTGCACAAAAATGAGGCTTGGGATCTGGTGGAGTTGTCAGCTGGAAGGAAACCCATTGGAAGCAAATGGGTGTTCAAGAAGTAGACAAATGCAGAAGGAAAGGTGGAGAAATACAAAGCTTGGTTGGTAGCAAAAGGTTATTCCCAGGTGTTAGGAATTGATTTTAGTGATATTTTTTCTCTTGTTGCCAAGGTAACTTCTATTAGATTACTTTTATCTGTTGCTGCTACTTTTGATTTTGAGGTTGAACAGAGGGATGTGAAGGCAACATTTCTTCACGGGGATCTGGAAGAGGAGATCTACATGAAGCAACCTGAAGGCTTTGCAGTGAAGGGTAAGAAAGAACTGGTATGCAAGTTAAATAAGTCTCTGTATGGGTTAAAACGGTAACCAAGGATGTGGTATCAGAAATTTTATACATTTATTCAGGGACTTGGCTTCACCAGAAGCAAAGAAAATCATTGTGTGTATTTTAAATTAATTGGTGACCGTGTTATTTATGTGGTCTTGTATGTGGATGATATGTTTATGGTTGGAAATGACAAAGAAATTATCTAGGATTTGAAGACCCATTTGTCCTCCAAATTCGACATGAAAGATATTGGTGTTGCAAACTATATTTTGGGCATGGAAATTAAAAGAGATCGGACAAAGAGGAAGCTATGGTTAAACCAGAGGAAGTATGTCAAGACAATACTGTAGAGGTTTAATATGCAGGATAGTAAACCGGTGAAGGTTCCTATTCCTGTAGGTGTAAAGTTATCTGCTGAACAATGTCCCAAGACACAAGAAGAGGAATATGACATGTCCCATGTTCCATAGGCAAGTTCAGTAAGTAGCCTGATGTATGCGATGGTTTGTACTAGACCAGACATTGCACATGCAGTGGGAGAATTGAGTAGGTTTATGTCAAAACCAGGGAAGGATCACTGGACAACATTGAAGCAGGTTTTTAGGTATTTGTGTGGCACTAGTGATTATGGTTTGTGCTACCAAGGAAGACCAGGATTGGACAAAGTGTTGGATATTCATGGCTTTCTTGATGCAGACTAGGCTAGAGATATGGATCATAGAAGATCTACAAGTCGGTATGTGTTTAATCTATCTGGAGGTGCAATCAGTTGGACGAGTAAGAAACAATCTGTAGTGGCACTATCAAATACAAAGGCAGAATACATGGTAGCCACTCATGCAAGTAAGGAAGTATTTTGGTTGTAGAGGTTGTGTTCAAGTATGGGGTTAGTACAAGGAGATATAAGGATAGACTGTGACAGCTAAAGTGCAATTTTCTTGGCAAAGAACCCTGCATATCATTCAAAGACAAAGCACATCGATGTTCAGTATCACTTTGTGAGGGATATGATAGAAGACAAAAAGGTGTTTCTCGTAAAGGTGGACACTTTGAAGAATACAACAGATGCATTGACAAAATCTATGAGCTCTGAGAAGTTCTCTTGGTGTAGAGAAACAATGGGCATTGCAGGACTGGTTAAATGACTAATCTCTCTTGTGCCCCCCTGTGGAAATAAAACAACAAGTGGGAGAATGTTGGGTTGTGTTATATTCTTTCCACTACTAGTCCACATATTTAGCCGAGGGGTTAGAAGGGGGGTAGAGCCCCCCCTTCATTGCGCTAATTGGATACTAGGGGGGGTGTCATAGGGGGTTTGAGGGGTGCAGGTAACCCCACTCTATGGGGTCCAGGGCAGCATCCCGGAAAATTTTGTTTTTCAACCCTATATTATGTTGGGCAGACCTACCTATGTTTTTGTGCATGATTTTTCACAAATGGTTTTGGACGCGATGGTTTTTGGTCCATGGTATTGGATGCTTCGGCATGTATAAATATGTATTATAAAATTGAAAGGAACATAATGAAAAATCAAGCTAGTAGTCCCAGTTTTGGTATCCAGGGGAAAATCTCTGTGTATATGCATGTTATGCTCTCGCATTGTTTATTTTCTGTGTTATAGAATCGTATGTAGGTAATTTCTGTACAGGGTTAAAACCTACAAGTATTGTTTTGGGCCATCATGTTTATGCTGCAGGAATTAAAGTTGATATGTCAAAGAATGAAGTCATTGCAAAGCTACTCCCACCAACCAATTAGACGGTAGTCTGAAGTTTTCTTGGACGTGCAGGCTACTATAGAAGGTTTGTTGAAAATTTTACAAAAACAGCCTCTCCATTATTTAAATTGTTGACTAAAGAAGATGATTTTCATTGGGATGATGAGTGTCAAGTTGCATTTGATACACTCAAGGAAAAACTTTCTTCAGCACCAGTATTGAGAGGCCAAGATTGGAAATTGTCTTTTCATATTTCCATTGATGCCTCTGATTCAGCCATAGGAGCAGTATTGGGACAAAAGGAAGGTCCAGTAACCCATGCTATTTATTATGTTAGTAAAAACTTAACTCCTGCAGCACTGAATTATATGGTAACTGAAAAAGAATTCCTTGTTGTTATTTATGCTATTAATAAGTTTAGACATTACATCATGGGCTATGAATTTTTTGTACACACTGATCACTCTTCCATTCGATATCTCATGAATAAACCAGTTACTAATGGCAGGATTACTAGGTGGCTTTTGTTGTCGCAGGAATTTGACATCACGGTATTGGATAGGATTGGAAAGGGAAATCAGGTAGCTAATTTCTTATCTAGAATCAACCATTCAAGTGAGGAAGTTCCTGTTAATGATAGCTTTCCCAATGAAAATTTGTTTGCTATTTCTGTTAAAACACATTGGTTTGTAGACATGGACAATTACCTTGCTATAGGAAAGTTGCATCCTTATTTTTCATCTAATCAGAAAAAGAGAATTATTAGAAAAAGTGTTGATTACTCTTGGATTAGGGGAGATATTTTTTTCATTGGACTTGATTTGATTATCTGTAGGTGTGTCTAGGAAGATGCGATCTATGACATTTTGAGAGCCTGTCACGATGAACCGTGTGGAGGAAATTTTACAGACAAGTGAATAGCCTACAAGATCCTTCACCCAGCTTACTATTGGCCAAGTCTTTTCAAAGATGCAACGAAATATATCTAGAAGTGTGACAACTGCTAGAGAATGGGGCGACCTGTATAATCAGATGAGATGCCTTTGCAGCCACAAGTTCTCGTAGAACCTTTTGAGAGGTGGGCTCTTGATTTTGTAGGTCTCATTAACCCTATGTCCAAAGGTAAGAAGTATATTTTAGTTTGTACTGATTATGTTATGAAGTGGGTGGAGGCAATAGAATTACCTAGAGCAACAGAGAAAATAGTGGTAGATTTTTTTATTTTTTTTTTGATATTTTTGTAAGATTTGGGGTACCTAGGGAAATAGTCACTGATGAAGGTACTCAGTTTGTATCAAAGCTTATGCAGGGAATTGTGCAGAAATATCAGATTACTCACCGGAAGTCCACCCCTTCTCATCCACAGGCCAATGGGCAGGTGGAATCAACAAATAAGGTGTTGGAGACAATCCTTACCAAGACAATGCAATTACATAAGAAGGATTGGTATGAACGACTTCTTGAAGCATTGTGGGCCTACCAGATTACATGGAGAAATACCACTGGCTTTTCTCTGTATGAATTGGTGTATGGAAAGCAAGTTTTATTGCCCATTGAATTTCAGATCAAAACTTTTAAAATGGCAGCAGATTTGGGTATAAACCTTGATGAAGCTCAACAGCAAATAATCCTGTAGCTCAATGAGTTGGATGAAATTAGGCAGGATGCTTTTCATCATACTGACTTGATTCAACAACAACAGGCTAAATGGCATGATAGATACATTAAAAAGAAGCAGTACAAAGAGGGAGACTGGGCATTGTTGTATGCTTCAAAATTTAAGAACTTTAAAGGAAAATTTAACATACATTGGTTGGGCCCCTATGAAATTGAGAAAGTCTTTGATAATGGATTTGTTCGGGTTAAAACCATTGATGATGGGAATGTTACCTTCTTGGTGAATGGGCACAGACTCAAGTTATATAAACACCCCAATCTAAGGAGGAATTTGTGGAATGAATTGTGAAGAAAAGAGAGTTGGAGATGGTGAGAGAATGGATCATTCCTTCACTATCTCTTCCTGATTTCCTACTGACACAATGAGCTCACTTTGTTCCTCCTCGTGCTTGGTAAAACATGAGAGAAATGTCTATTGGGTATAGGTTTATTCCTTTTTACGGGCCCAATGGACTAATTATGGAAAAGGAGCCCCCTGTATTCTTATTTTCCAAGTATTTTAGACTCTCTAAAAATGAAATCTTGCAAGCATGGACTACCTTGGGCTCATTAAAATTATAGGTCAGTAGGTTCTCTCAATAAAATTTTGTTTTCAATTAAATATGGATTGCTCGTGTTGGATTGATGTGGGATTTCTTAAGGCCCTCCTTCCAACAATCTTGGCCCATCGACATCAGCAAGTTATCTGGGTGCAGGATCAGAGCCTTATGATGCCTTTAAGATTGTATGCCCTAATAACAAGCTATCTCGCTAGCAACAATGGGGAATCACTATGGCTCCTTAACTGTTAGATCCTACAGGGGGGTTCAACATTAACATATTTATTCACACCCGATAGGATGCATTAGGGTACCTTGGTCCTCACTCTCATTAAAGGTGATGGGCCTCACATTGGTTAACAACTGACCTCAATGGTTGGTAATCTAATGAGCTCATTGCACATTCGACATCAACACCTTTTATTCATGTGTAGTGAACTGTACACAAGCCAGGGAGAAGTGTTAGTTGGTGGTTCGATTTCCTGCAGAAGCTCCACAAGTCATGGTCTGATTTCTTGTAGAAGCTTTGCAAGTCATTGTCTGATTTCCTGTAGAAGTTCCGAAAGTCATGGTTTGATTTTCCAGAAGACTCAACAGTCGCGGTTCCATTTCCTGCAGAAATTTCAGCAGTCCTGGTTCCATTTCCTACAGCGGCACCATGGTTTTCTGAAAGAACAAAAACAAAAATCATATGAAAAGAATTAATTTAAAATTATTTAAAAGTAAACACAGATTTTTAAATACTAGTCGAGGTCATGAATTATGAAATCATATAACTAATTTCACTATTAGGTGGGTTATCATCTCAAGGGCAAGCATGTGTCATTCGAAGTGCTCGACCGTTGGAAGGTATAAAGGTAAAGTACAACCAATGACGGGACACTTGAGGTAAAGGGTAATTAACGCTTTTATTTTTAAATATTTGCATGATTTTTTGGCTATGGTCATCCTTGCAGTAGAATGTAGCCATAATCTGGTGCATTATGACTCCAACTCCTTGCTAGATCTCCATGATTCTGACATGACCATTATACGTACTCCCCATATCTTCCTGTAGGTCAAATAATGATGGAAATCATGATCATGACCTATCTCTTGAAAATCCTGTGCTTTGTGATCACCTTTTATAATAAGCCCTTCCTTGTCGCACGAGTTTGTTACAAAGCTTAAGCCAATATTTCCAAAGAAGTGCATACTCTTGGTCTTCCAGTCTTTCACCATGTCAAAACTACGTGCCTCTGTTCGCTTTGAGCCGCAAGGGCCTGAGTTGTTGGAGGTTGGCCCTCGTAGCAAGGCGATATTGGACAGAGCAGGATGGCTACCATTTTTCTATCGATTCAGCGGCCACAACTCGAAGGTGACAAAATATTTCACCCTGAACCTAAACGGAGATAAGGCTTAAGTTGGGGATGTTCAATTCAAGTTGACTGAGGGTTTGGTAGTGCGAGCATGTGGGATTTCATAGTTGGGAGAATGCTGGTCCAAGAACCATCATTTCAAAAAGAGCTTATGCACACCCTTCCTTCACAGAGAGCATTTGGACCCCGACTAGACTAAGGGAATCTTACAGGAGTTCTTGAAGAGTAAGTACCAGAACTTGTTGTTTTTCCTGTAGAAATACATCACGTGTGAAGGTAGCTTTGGGCTTGCATTCCTGTTTCATATTCGGATCCTCACTAATTTCCATAACAAGCCATTAAATTTGCCTTATTACTTGAGGATGTCGATGAAGATGTTGACGGTTGCCCAAGAAAGGGGGGTCAATTTAGAGGAAAACCTCTACCACCACGGGCTAGTGAAAATGATCTTGGTGGAGGTTTTGAAAGAGAAAAAGTAGACTATTGGATTGATGGGCCTTGACCCAGGTTCAACCTTTAAGCAGCCAAGAAAATCCCTACACTACTGGCCCTTTTGGCATCAACCCGCAGAGCGCGGACTAAAGTCTCACCTGAAGCCATATGGGGGGATGTAGGAACCAAGTTTCTGTACCCTGAGATGGCAGTGATGTCGCTTTTAGACCTTCACTCTTCCTTCACATAGATTGGTAAGCCCTTTAGGGCTTATCAATGTACTTCTCTTATTCTTCCTTAAAGCCTCCGCGAAAGTCTATGACTGTCCTTCGCATACCCTAAATAGATAGATCAGGCACTTACGTGCCTCTGTAATTACTCTTACTTCTGTATTTACTCAGATTATCTTAGTCTCACACAATCTTAACATGTAATTATGATTATCATGTGTAAATAGATATTCTTACTTGCGTTCATATGAAAAAGTAAAATACATAGATTTACACATCAGTATAGCATTAATTCAAAAACCCATTATTCAACATAACATAATCACAACATTCATACTATAAGTAAAATAACTCATACACAGATATCTCTAGAATAGTTCTCTTTATTGATAATCTAGATTTCTAGTACAGACTCTGACTACCCTGTGCACATAGCTACAAGGATCTGCGCACTCAATTGTGGACTTCTACCCTAGGCCTCTGTGCATTCAGCTATAGAGCCTCTTCACGCTAAGACTCTCCGCTCTTAGCTCTCACAAACCCAAAAAATCACTTAGAACTCTCCTTCCCAACTTGCCTTAGACTCTTCTAAGACTCCCTTTTAATACATTCCCATGGCCCATGGACCAAGGGAGGATCTTATCAAGCTGACATAAACTATCTAAACTAAGGGCAAAAACCCTTTTTTACTGTTTACATCTTCATGCTCCATGACCACAAAATGTGGACACTTTACATTCTTTATACAAAACTTGGGCCTTTAGCCCCAAAACTTGGGCTTTTAACCCCAAAATTGACCCCAAGGGATCCGTTCCCAACAAGTCCCCAATACAAATCTGGTTACTCACCCTCGAGTCACTCTGTTGGCATAGAGATCTTGTCGTGAAGACCTCCCAGCTCCACCTCTACCATTACAACTTCGATAGTGCACTATGTTGCCGCCTACTTCACCTGCTCGACCAACTACTATGTTGCTGGTTCTGCATTGTTTGTCTGTATTTTCTGCTATGTCGCTTGCAGATTGATCAATTTACCTTCAATGGAGGCAGAGAGTACATATGCCTCCTCTCGCCAAGGCCTCAATCTGGCCTTCGGTACAGCCTCCTTGTGCTGAGCTACATCCACCTGTTCTTTAAGCTCATTTTCTTCCTGTAGCTTCACTAAACTTTGTGTAATGGAGACAGTGCACATCGTCGCTTTAACCTCATCATACCTTTGTTGCAATTCCCATGCCTCTTTTTCCGGCCTCTGCACATTGGGGTCCTTCTGTAGGCTGGTGAATACTTCGAGCGACTGCTCGAAGAGTGCAGTGCACTCCACGACGACATCTATGGCTGCTACTACATCTTTGACAATGGTCACACAGTGCTCTTTAACCTCTGGTGGAGTCGAAGGCTGGGTCCTCAACTCGAGCTTTGTAATTTTAAGGTTTAGTTCAAATTGAACCCTAGCCAGCTCTGTTCTCACTTTACGCACTCCTGCATCGAGTTTCTAAATTCTCACATCCCCTAGTGCATCTTGAGGATTATCCAGCTTTGGAACAATCTTGCATGCCTCAACCACCACCTTGGTCATGTGCTCATTCTTTTCCATGGTGTCCTTAAGAAGATTAAAGGGATAATTCTTCTATACAACAAACTGAGTGTTGTTCACTTTCTACTCAATGATAACATTCAGGGCATGTTGTTCCCGAGCCCAAAGTTCCGTAATCACACCATCTTGAAAGGTGTGAAGGGCGTCACTTGGAAGTGCAGCCAAATTTAGCCCAACCTTCTTGAGGGTGTTGATAGTGGCCTTGTCAAATTCTGCTTCTGTAGTTAGCACTCCATTCGGCAACACTTTGGCCTAGGAATCCAGCGTATGCACCATTTCTACTGCCTCTAGAGTTCCAGGCGCCAAACTAGTTGACACCGCGTTGCTTCGCCCCACACTGGTCTGTACCTGTGAGCCTGTATTTGCAGCTTGTGCAGGCTTGTTTAAATGGCACCATCTACTCGAATTGCTGCAACAGTTCCACGGTCACATCCCTCACTGCATCGCCAATGTCGTTCAAACCACATTTTGTTAAGGTGATTGGGATGAGGGGCATTTTGCTAGCTTTTGATTTCTTTTGTGGCCCTACCTTCTCCTGCTCCCTGTTGCGCTTGACCCAAAACAAAGTAGTCTCATGGTCTGCTCCTCCCTGTTTGGATCATTACTCTTCCTCTTCTATCTTCGGGGAAGGAGATTTCTAACTCCTGTCGGAGTCGCTCTTCTCCTCTTCTTCCTTCCCTTATGTCTTCTTTTTGGCAGCGTGCTCCCCTTTGTCTTTGTCCTCAGCCTCTTTCTTCCTCTTTTCGACCAACTGTTCCATCTTTAGTCTGGCCTCTTCCTTCTAAAGCTTTGATGCAGACTTGTTAGACCCAGCTGTCAAGTCTAAGGTTGTGCGCCATTCTGTTGGACATCGGTCGAGGACCACCATGATTTCATCATTTGTGGCTAGGTATGGAAGGTCATACCACTTTTGATTAGGGTCCTTGCATGCTTGCATGGAGACAAAGTGGAAATCCGCCTTGAACTCCACATACTCTGCCAACTGTTCGAAGATAGTCAATGATAACCACAGTTTGCAGTTGATGGACATGTTGATACTCATCTCCATCAAGATCCAAAATATCTCGCTATCCTTGACCCCTTTGGGGTCCTTAGTAGCCCAGAGCGAAGTGAACTTTGCTGCTTCTGGTAAATCCTGCGCGATCGGAGGAAACTGACTATCCTTCGGTAACTCCCATGCAACCAGTACTATGGATAGTAGCAACCATGCATAGTGAAAAGTTTTTCTTTGATCCTGGGCCTCTCTGTAGTTCATGAGGAACTCACTGCAGAGGTAGCATGCCCAGTTGAATTTTATGCCTTCCACGCATTAGGCTGCCATAAATACCACCGGTGCCAACACTTCATATGCACGACAGTTCCTAATATTTTCCCAACCAAGATCTGGGTGGCTACTTTGACCACGGGGTCAATTATACTAGAAATGGAGTAGCCTTGCGACTTCTTGACGAGCTTAAATTTTTCCTTCGTTTTCTTGGTAAGGTTGCACTCACCTATCTTTCTCCCAAATTCCATGGCCGGATTTAGTCTTGAATGTGGTAGTCAAGTGATGCTATGGATTAGCATGTCAATGATCGATATTGGTTCTTCTAACCACAGGCACCCATCGTGCACCAAGCATAGAAGCTATTTTATCACTATGATGGTTATGGGCACACGGTTTTAATGCAACACCCATAGCATGTTTAGCAGTCCCACATTGTCCACCCCTCTTATCCACTTCCTTGGCTCCAACACGGTCACACCAGTGTCCTTATAGAAAACACGATGCATGAACTAATAAGTCGTTAAGTAGGGAAAGCACTCCATATCGACCAAACCCTAATCCTCCAGCTTTAGATGGGGCATGCGCACCAGGTGTGGTCCTTCAAATGCGATATTCTCTAGCAACAATGATGTATGAAATGTGACTTTGCTCTCATCAATGTCCTTTAGGACCTTTTCCTTGCCTCGAGGCGGAGGAATGTATTTGGGCATTTTAGAGATAGGGTTGGACCCTTCAACATCAACATCCTTTGCCACCATGTCAATGTTTCCCCACCCATGTTGATGTCTTCAATGTCTTCTTCAAGTTCCAGGTCAACTACCTTGCCCTTCTCCTGTGTGGTGGGCTTTTCCTTCTGCGGGTGTTTTCTAGGTGACGTGTGCACCGACAGTGTCACTTTTTTCTTATGTTTCTTCAATTTTGGACCTTCTTTGGTTGGCATAGGCCTTGGCTTGGGAAACCTTGGTGATTTGGGTATCTCGACACTTGCTATCTCTAGCTCAGCTTCCTCAACTTCCATTACTACCTTCAGGGCAACTCCCTCAGCTGCCATTGCTTCTCCAACACTCACGGTTTCTGTGGGCGATGACATGATGCCAGTAAAAAACTACTGTGTTTCCTTTGGTAACCTCTCAAACCTTGAAGTCGCTATTAAAGCTTCAAAGTTCTCATGGTTCATCTATGCTTGAGAGCTCAACACCTCAATTCTCAAAATGTCAAGTGTTTTTTGCTGGGCATCCACCTGTAATTTATTGGCATTTTTGAATTCAAATCCAACCATTACCCCCAAAATTCGTTCATAAATGCTAGATTGGCATCATATTTTTAAGAATCTTACCCTTAAATTCCGACTTGAATGGCACTCCCTGCTCCATTTAGCCTTTTTTTCATCGTCAAATCATGAACAGTGACCATAACGGTCACTTTCCGGCTGTCCTGCTCGTCCCTTCTTTGATAGTGCAGCTCCCCGCAGTTTTTGTTGACACTGTGACATTCCTTCGTTCCGTGTAGTTCCACAATCGCGCAGCTCCACAACCCGGGCAATGTAGTTTATAGTCTCGCACCTCCTTTCAGCTTCCTGGAGCGCTAAGACCATGCTTCCATCATGTAGTCATCTAGCCGGATCGCCAGTGTATGGCTTCTATCGGCTACCATTCACCTTCCCTGGGATTGGATCTCCATTCAACTTTACCAACTGAACTGCTCCACCATCGATAATCTCCTTGATGACATATGGCCCCAACCAATGCATCCTAAATTTTCCTGGAAATTTATCAAACTTGTTGTCATATAATAAAACTAAATCATTTACGTTGAAGGTGTGTAGTTTTATGTGTTGATCGTTCCATGCCTTTTCGCGCTCCTTTTGAACTTGTTGATGGAATCTAGCTAGAAATCTATCCTCTTCAAGCTCTGTTACCTGCGTAGGCCTCTCCTCCAGGGCTCTACGATTTGCCATTCATGTGAATGCCACTATGTGCAGACTAGGTACAATGTACTCCATCAATATCACAACTTCTACACCATAAACCAGCTTGAATGACGTTTGTTCAGTAAGATTCTTACAAGTCGTTTTATAAACCCATAGCACCACGAGTACGTGCACATCCCAGTCATTTCTTTCAACACTGCAAACCTTTGTTAGCATGCTCTCCAATATTTTATTAAACACTTCCATCGTCCCATTAGCTTGCGGGTGATAAGGAGTACTTTTCTGCTGGTAAACCTAAAATTCCTCCATCATCGCGGTGATCGTCTCATTAAGAAAATGTGTACCTCTATCGCTTATTAATATTTTTGGACAACCAAACCTTGTTAGAACATACTCAAAGATGAATTTTTCTATTTTCATGCTTGTACAGTCCTTCATAGGCTGCACCTCTACCCATTTGGTTAAGTACTTAGTCGCGGTGATGATGTACTGCACACCTGTCTTCTTTCCTGGAGGTCGAATTGGTCCCACAAAGTCAATCACCCATTTATCGAAGGGTTGTAACGATATCTGAAGATTCAACAGTAGGTCACCCTTCGTAAGGGTCTACCAATCCTTTGGCATGCATTGTATGCCCTACAATATGCTTTTGAATCCTTATGCAAGGCCGGCCACCACAACCTAGCACGTAGAATCTTTTGCGCTATTTCTTTTCCTGCATAATGTCCTCCCGTGGCTCCTCCATGAGCCTTAGAGAGGATGTTGTTTTGTTCAAATTCTGGCACATAACATCGCAATATTTCATCTGATCCCATTTTATACAAATGTACTGCAATGACAGAAAAATCTGCTGCGCGCACCACCGATTCCTTCTTCTGTTGACTTGTATATCCTTTCAGAGCCATTCCTGTCATCAAGAAATGTGTAATATTTTCAAATTGATTGTCTGTGATGTGCACTGCAAAGATATGTGCGTCAAGTAATCCTTCCTCCAAATTAGTAGGCTCTTCTCTAGTTTCAATGTGCAACAAATGATCCGGTCCTGCATTCAATCTTCCTGGTTTCACAATGACTTCAAAATCATATTCCTGGAACAAACACAAGTTTGTTGACCAGGTATTTCAATGCAGAATGGTTTGTATACATCTTAAAATGTCTGCCTAATAGATAATTCCTAAACTTCTGGAGTGCGTACACCATAGCTAATCCTTTGCGCTTTGTCATGGAATAATTTTTCTTAGCTTTGGACAACTTCCTACTTGTGAACGCTATAGGATGATCCAAGTCCCTTTCACCAGCCTGTGTCAGTACTACTCCTAACGCAATACATGACACATCCACATGCACATGAAATTCCTTCTTCCAATCCAGGAAGACTAGGGTCGGTGCGGTGACCGTTTTCTCCTTTAGCACATCCAAGCTCTTCTGACATTCTTCATTCCAACAGAACGTAAGATCCTTCTTTAACAATTTTTCCATTGGTGCGATGGTTTGGGCATAGCTCTTGATGAATTTTCTATCGTATCCTATATGCCCCAACATTGCATGCAACTGTTTCATACTCCATGGCGCCTCCAAATTGATTATGACCGCAATCTACGCAGGTTCTACCATCAAGCCTTGTTTGCATACCACATGACCCAGCAAGATCCCAAAAGGGACACAAGAAAAACATTTCTTTAGATTGAGCGCGATCTGATACCTCCGGCATGTATCTAGCATCAAGCACAAGCTTGCCACATGATGCTTTACCAATCCAAACACTGTCCAATCATCAAAGTATGCCTCCATAAATTTATGAATGAAGTCCTTGAACGTTGTGATGACTATGTGCGAAAAGATTGCTAGCGCGTTCTTCAGCCCAAAAGGCATCACCATATACTAGAAGCATCCCCATTCAGTTGTGAAGGTCATCTTATTCCTATCCTTTGGCGCAATCTTGATCTGATGGTACCTTGAGAAACCATCAGTAAACGAATATTCTTCTTGGTCGCGAACATTATCTAGCACCTCATCGGTGAACGAAGTTGGGAAGGGATCATGCATGTAGGCGTCATTCAACTTCCTAAGATCTATGCATATCCTTATTTCATCATTCTGCTTCTTTTCCTGAACTACTATCAGGCTCACCCAATCAGATTCTTCCACCAGTTCAATAATACCTGTGGCAAGCATTTTGTCTAGCTCCAAATGGACCCTTTCTTTATACTTCGGATTAAGGCAGTAAGGTCTTTGCTTCATAGTCTTCGCGTCAGGTTTTCGAGTGATCTTCATGACACCTAAGTCCCCTATTATCGCTTTCAGATCTGAAAACTTTGTGGGGAACAGATCCTGATATTCGCGGAGTAGTTCGGTGACCTTATCTACTGGTGCATTGTCCCAGTATTCCCCAATATTTGCAAACTTTGGCTCTACCTTCGTGCCAATGTTCACCTGCCTAGTTTTGAGCAGCTCAGTTATGTTTGGGTTCTCTAGTTGCAATCCTTCAACTTCACGGTGACCTTCAGTCTCTGGGATATTAATCTTCCTTGGATCTTCGTCTTCTTCTTCCGTTGTTACATTGTAGCACTCCAACGCGTGGCTCAGCTGGGTAGTCTAATCAGGTTGAATCAAATCTAGAGGATCTTGTGTGATCCTAAAGATTGATGCCTTAAGCTCCTACAATGCTTCATCGATACATTCAAACCCATCCTCAAAGTTGAATGTCATAAAAAATCCTTGGCGCAAAAAATCCCACTCTTCAGTGCCATGGCGAAGTTCCGTCTCTAAGTACCAATTCATCGATATAACATGCAAAGTATGAAAAAACAATTTTACCCACTCCGGCTGGGGATTTGCTCCATACGCTTCAGTCCATTTGGCTAAATGGTTGCATGGATCGTTTCTCCCATCATATTTTTCTATTAGCCACACTTTTTTGGGGCCAAACTGCACTCTCATCATTTTTCTGTATACGTGCCAATCACCAAAACTATCATTGTGTGTGCCCCACCATCTTGCAGGGGTGGCACGCAATGTCCAGTCTAGGGCCTGGAAGTGATGCTTCTTTTGCACTTCTCTCTCAAATGTATCCAAAAGGTGATCAACATCAGTTATGTCATCATAGTAAGGCATATTTCTTACCTATGATGATACACAGTGCAACGACTTGGTCATCATATTACATCGCAGTGTAGATACTTCATGCAGTCGATTCTGCTAGTGCTTTAGTTATTTGTCTGAATCTGATGTGTAGGAACTCTCGCAGTCCCATGCAATACATCCATCTGCTGTTGGATTCATCCAATCTTGATCTCGCGCCGATATCTTGTAAATTTGGTCCAAATCATCATCACTTTCATAATCACAGACTGGTCTAGTATAGCATAGTCCTTCTGCAGGGTCTAGGGGTACCACTGCACGGAGTGATTTCTTCTCAAATATCATCTTCCGCTTCTTTAGATTGCTTACCCCATTCATGTCAGTGGCCCAATCAATTCCAAGGAGTGCGAGGTAGGGATTGCTATCATCGACAATTTCTATCACTTCAAAATTAGCTAGTGCACTCACACCCTCAATATCAACTGTTACCCCCTGTAATCTCCCCATTGGGATGATTTTCTGCTAATTCTCCATCCTTAACTGAATCGGGGACCACTGTAGCATAGGTCTCCCCATTCTCTCCCATGTCTATTTCGGCAAAACGTTTGCGTCCGACCCCAAGTCTAAACTAACCTGATCCATCTCATATTCTCCTATCTGCGCAGTAAGCCTCATCTCACGTCCACTTCTTTCCTTATGCTTACCAATCTTTCTAACTATGTGTGGTCCGTTAATTGAATTTTCCTTCCCAGTGCACCTATTGATTAGCTCTTATAGTCCCTTCACAGCCTTGCTATCGCGTAGCAGTTTCATGTAGGTCTCTAAGAACGTGGTAATCATGGCTGGCTCCATTTCTTCAGCTGAATTCTCCTGACTCCCTAAGCTAGAGGCCTTAGTGAAGCTTTTCTTTGCTTCTATAAATGTTTCTTTAACGCATTCTAGATCAAACCCGGTCTCCTTTTTTGGTGCTTTGCGAACCCACTCACCTTCTTCAGGATGCTTCCCCTTATCTTCACTAGTCGTCGCTCCACTTTGCGGCACAATATTTACCTTAGGATCTTTCTCACGAGGCTCAACCCTCATCATTTGTAGGTTCTGAGTCAGCTGCTAAGGCTGTGCCCCCTTCTCACGTATCTTAGCTAACAATATAGGGAAATCCTCTGTCGCATGGTAAAACTGAATACAATAGCAGCATGACAGTTGCATTGGATTCAGGCAGTATCACGCGTAGTGTCCTGGTCCTCCACAATTGTAACAAATAACCTGCCCTCGACCTCTACCAAGTCCTCCTGCACCTCGACCTCATCCGTGCCCCTGATACTCCCCTCGCACTCCTCTAGTGCCTTGGTCCAGGGGTCGCGTTTCTACCTGCACCTTGTATGTAGATGTCCTGTGCATCGTTAGTTCGTAGCTCTGGCAGTTGTGCTCATCATGACCCACTGATTGATAGAAGTTGCATAAGAGTTGTTGCAGTGTCTGTACGAATTTCTGCAGCAAATGGAAATTGTCTGTTGCATGTTTCCCGATTACCTGACAGATATCACACCATAACATGGGCCCTGTACTTGGCCCTTTTGCAGCTTCTAGCCTCATAGGCATTGCCCCCCCTGCTGCAACATAATTTGTGAAAACTAGACAATGATCTTTGTCAAGCCCCTGGCTTTTTCACTTTAGGAACCAAACTTCTTTGTGGGCCTCGGGCCGAGCTATTCTATCTTTCTTCAAACTCTGCATTTTGAGGAAAAGGTTCTGCAACTATGCATGAATCTGCTAAACCCCTAGATCAACATCTTGCATTGGTGTCTCATGTAATCTCATCGTTATTTCCAGGGCTTCTGCCTAGGTCTCAATCTTCTGTTGCGATAGTGCAACCCTTAGATGAGGCAGGAGTGAGGCCACACACAATTCGCGATGCTACCCATCAGTCAAATTCATGTTAGCCTTTCGGATCGTACACTTCAATATTTGATCCAAATCCCAGGGTGTCTCACCAGGCTTCATCATGATCTCTTTGAATCCCACAATTGATTGCGCTTTAGAAATAGGTCTACTCAATTCCTTATTCAGCGCAGTTTGGATATCTACTAACACAGACATCGGATTATCAATGCAGTACTTAATGTACCACATCAGTGTGCGGTCCTACAAAACACTAACCAACATTTCTTTCTTCATTTGAACGTCCATGATACCCTAAGATTCACATAAAGCCTTTGTGATGAACCAAAATTGGTCCAGATCTTCATTTGCCACACCCTTCAACACAGGTAGCTTTATGGAGTTCACCATATTTAACGGTGGTGGAGGTGGCTGTGGTGTGGGTGAGGGTGTAAGCGGTGGAGGTGAAGATGGAGGCGGTGTGGGTGGATGAGGTATTCGTAGGAACCCCTGTCTTATTAACTAAACATCGTTCTGCGGAGAAGCCTGTGCTGCTCTCTCGTCATCACTCAAAGGAGGTTCAATCAACAGGCTATATTCAGGGCCTTTTCTTCCTCCTTCCCTGAAAATCCTTCCACTTCGTGGAGCCCAAAACATCAAGGTAACTGCATAACCTGCTTTTCACACAATAACATCTCAATCCAAGTATTTAAAGACCTTAAATACTTACCTCACGGTTCTTTGAAGAAGCGTTGCTCTGCTTCGCTATAACTGTCCAAAGTATTGACCACGAACTCTGTCACAAATCCTCCTATGATACAATCGAGCCAATGATCAATAGTACGCGTGATATTATCTTCAGAGGCTTCCAATCTCCGCATTAACACCAGGGTCCAGAAAATCGAACCGTCAAGCCTCCACCTCCCTTGGCCGTCTTCCAACTTTACGATCCACCCGTATAATTCAAACGGGAAGTAACAAAAGAAGATTTCATGTATCTCTGTGTATAGATATTTGTCCAACCACTGTTCTTTCGTCAATCATGGATTCCTATTTTCCTGAGCCGCGAATTAGTCGATCTTTCTATCCAACCAATCTTCAATCTCTTTCTTAGTTGGATTCCAATGATGCGACATCACACATCTCATTATGGCGATCCTGGTCCCAACAACGAAACCATTTGTTGGCTTAATGGGCCCTGGCCCAAGTTCATTTTTAAGCAGCCAAGAAAATCCCTACACTATTGGCCCTTTCGGCATCAATCCCTGGAGCGCGGACTGAAGTCTCACTCGAAGTAGTATGGGGGGATGCAGGAACCAAGTTTCCACACCCTGAGATGGTAGCGATGTCACTTTTTGACCTTCAATTTGCCTTCCCACAGATCAATAATCCATTTAGGGCTTATCAATGTACTTCTCTTATTCTTCCTTGAAGCGTCTGTGACAGTCTACGACTATCCTTCGCATACCCTAAATAGATAGATCAAGCACTTACACACCTCTATAATTACTCTTACTTCTTTCTTTACTCAGATTATCTTAGTCTCATACAATATTAACATGTAATTATGATTGTCATGTGTAAACATATATTCTTACTTGTTTTCATACGACAAAGTAAAATACATAGATTCTATTATAGAGTTGAGACCTCTGTGATCCATAACATGTTTGTGAGAATGATTTCAGCTCTAACTTCCTCATACGAACTCTGTTTTGAATGAAACAAGTTGTGTTGGGATCATTTTGATGATACGGACGCATTCATTTAGGTTTCGTATGATTCCAGTCATTTTGACTTTTGAGCTAATTTTTGCCCCTAATCCAGATTTTGATCAAGTTATTTCTAGTTAAATCATTTACAGTTGATTTTCTTTTAGCTAATTCATTTACAAGTCTATTTACTCTCATTTGATTTATTTTCAATCTATTCAAATGCGTTTTGGTTTAAACAATAACTCTGATCACAACATAAGTAAATCTCTGTGTGAAGATAGCTGTAATATTTTCCTTGAAGAGATATAGGAACTTATCAAACGACTAGGGATTTTTTACAGTATTTTATGAGTTTAAATATTTGTTTTGAGAAAACAATGTTTACTCATGTTGTAACAGACTTCTAAAGGAAAGGAGCACTTTTCCATTTTAAGCAGACATTTATTATTTTCATGCAAAATTCTTTCTGCTGATTAAGGGTTTTCTTCAACTTTCATAGTACTTCTATTTCAAATTCTTTATTGTTGAACGATCTCTATTTCTTTTGAATGATTAAGTTAAGATTTCCTTTCTACTCAGATTTATTCATAGTTGGTTAATATTAGCACACTTTATTCGTGGTAGAAGTGATTAAAGATAAAGCTCCTCCATTACAGGAACAATAGAACTCAGTACAAGAACATCGATTCCTTAGTACAGGAACAACTAGTTCTGAGTACGGGAACAAATGTTCTGGTACAGGAACAAAGAATTCTAGTACAAGAACTTGGAGTTCCAATACTAAGATAGAACACCTAGTGCAGGAACTTAATTCATCGTTGGTACAGGAACACTATTTTGGTACAAGAATGAAACATGTGTAATAGAGGAAGATTTAACTACACTCATAATTATTCGTTCTGTTTCTTAAAACATTTGAGACTCAATCACAATTATTTGTTCTTCTATTTATTTCCCATATTTCTTTGAAGTTGGTTGTAGAGTTGTTTCAATTCCTTTCTCTTAAGTTTGGCAAGTACTTCTTTCAGTTGATTCCAATACCATATTTTCTTGGAGTTGTTGCTTTTCATTCTTTTGATTCTACAAGTGCAAGTAGAGAATATAGAAGTAGATCTTATAGAAGTAAATACCAAAATCATTTGACATATGCTACGCCTCCAAGCTTACGTAGCCCCAAGTTGAAAAATTAAGTGTTGAAGGAGTTTGTTGAATTACAACTCTGGCACCCAACAATCTCAAGAAAGAATCTCATTGAAGGAGATCATTGAAGAAAGCATCAAGGTGAATATTTCATCCTCACATAACAAGTAAGTATCTTTTCATTCTATAATCAAGTTTTTTTAAATGACTTCATAATTGCAATGACATCTATAAGTTGGATGAGTCATCAAGATTCCATGCATAAGAAAGAAGGATAGATATATTCCCTGGAAGAGAAGTCATATGAAATTAGTCTTAGGTCCTCTCATCGCTATGTAGTAGGAGAGGTGACATAAAAGAGAGATATGAAATGCTAGAAGATATACTCTTTGAAATGCAATGAAGAAGGTCATATCACTTAGACCTGATTTAAGGTATCAAAGAATGAAGGAATACCTTCATTAGATATCTATTAGGAGATCTGGGAGAGATAATAATATGATGATCATCATTGATACACTAACTGATAAAGTAAGGTAAAAAATGTCCATAGACAAGGAATTTACCTCTTTCAAAAACTTATGGTTTCTATGATAGATAGAAAAATACAAGTTGATGATAAAAGTATTGAAGGATAAATGACTCGAACATGGGAAAAAGGAAATGAAAGTTTGGTCCTCAAACAAATAGTATACCTAAAATTCAATGCTATGGAAAGATTATGGAAGCTCATAGCACCAGATAGATGGAGGAAGTTTAAGAAAAGGGTCAAGAAAAGAGGGAGTAACATATCTCTACTATGATTAAGATAGTATCCCTCACAAAAGGGTCCTATCATAAGCTTATGTTATACGATATGACAATTATAATAAGATGCATCTTAGCATCATGGAAGAATTAGAAACAAGATCTCGCGACATCACCATGGGAATCATGAAGGACAAAAATCCCTGGCATTCAAACATGAAGGATATAGATTTTTGGAACCTAATTGAAGAAAAGGAAGAAGTCATATAGGACAAGGCTCATCATCAAGTGAGAAAGGAAACATATGCCATATGGGGATATACAAGATCCTCAAGATTCTTTGATGGAATCCTCATTGAAGGGTTCACTGATCTAGAAAAGAAGCAAGTGTTTCATAAGGAAATCCAACTTATGGAATTCATGAGATGATGGTATGATGACATGAGAAATGAAGCAGATCAAGGGATTGAAGATCTTTTCAATCAAGGAAGATGCTGGAAGAAGCCTAAATGACCTAAAGGTAAAATGAGGTATCTATATTTGTATTTAATATTGTAATGTCATGATGTCATCTAGTTGTAGGTAACATGGATCATTACTTCTATCTTGAGAAGCGTGATCAAGGGAAAAAGGATCTCCTCCTCTGAAAGGATGCAGGAAGGCATAAAGTCACACTAATATGAAATCACCATAATATGTCCTCATATGAAGTATGAGGTGGTTGACTACAATTAAGAAACTCTAACTAAAAGCTACTAGGAATGGAATGTGTGAGGAATGAAGAGATCATGAGATATTCAACCCTAATGAAGGAAATCATCATCTAAATGAACAAGAAGATTTAACTAGGAAATCTCCCGGAACGATATGAAGACTCTAATGAAAGTTTGAAAAAGATGGAGACCCTTGACAATGGATATCTTTGGGAGATATGTCAACATGAATGCAGGACACTGATACCTACATTAAGATGTCATGATGAAGAACCATCTAGTAAGGTATGATTCAATTTAATGTTATATTTTTCTTTCTTGAATAATATCTAGATGAGTGCATGCAGGGCTACTCGAACAAGAGTTGTAAGTATAAGTAAAACTGACATTCATGTGGTGGATGTAAATTCTTGAAAGAAGCATGACAGGAAAGAAGTAGCTATATGATGAAGGTTCCATATATGTATCAATAAGGCCACTTTCCATGAATAAAGGAATGGCATGACGAACCAAGAAGGAAAGTGATCGATGGATGATGCCCTACAAGGAAGAAGGTCAACTGAATTTTATGACATCAAGGAAAGAAATTGATCAAGAAGTTGAAGGACCCACGAAGAAGACGCTGCTAATGAAAAGGAGATTCCCTTGTTAAGAGGGAGCTCTGGCAAGTACCTGATCAAGAGGGAGCTTGGATTGGGTCACCCCTGATTAAAAAGGAGTAACAATTGTGTTTTTTTTCTATTTCATGTGTCAGGCACTAGGCTAGGATTAACAACTATAAGTCTTAGTGAAGGTCATGAAGAGAAATGTAGACACATGATGGATGTAGACACATGATGGATGTATCCTTCCTAGTTGAGAGGGAGAGATAGACACAACATTCTTGTCTTCATTCAATGGGAAGAAATAATGGAGAATTGCATAATCAAATGACATTTGACTCTTTCAGGATGTGTAGGGAATCCAAGATAAGAGTAGGCAAGGGGACCGATATTCTTTGAGAGTTGGGAACCCAAGATAAGAGTAGTCCTAGAAGGTCATACTCAGTGAACACTAGGGTGGGTATGTATCTTTAGAGACAATGATGAAGGTGTCTATGGTCATTGGTCTCGCTAACATTTTGCTCTGATCTAATGAGAGATAGAGCTGTCAGTCAAGGCATTTTTGTGGAAACAATGTTGGTTACTATGATGCTATACAGATGGGTTATGAATTTGATTCTTATTATGAGAAATTATTCCTATTGAGAATGACCAAGTACCATCATTAATGCCTCCCTAGTTAAGAGGGAGCATTGAAGAAAGTGTAACTAGGTTCAGTCTTCATGACATTGTAATTATGATTTTTGTAAAATGAATTTATTATTCCTTGCTGCATGGGTTTCATGAGCAAGAGTTTTATTTATTTAGTGGCTCCCATTGAGAGCCCTAGGATTTAAAAGAGTCAATTTCATGTGTACAAATCTATAAGTCTAAACAACCCTCCAAGACAAGCACAATCCTCCAAGACAAGCACAGGAAGAAGTTTGCAAGCTAAACAATGAAGAAGGTAGTCATGTTAGCCTCAAAATATATTTAAATGATAGGTCGGCTCATATGTGGAGGCACAAAAGTTCACTATGACATGTCGTCTTATTTATGGAGGCAGAACCACTATAAATACCCTGTTGGGGTCACCACAGGAAATCAAGAATCTTAGACACTTTGAATTTCATATGGGTGCAGGAGGTGCAGGATCTTAGATGGCACAGTGAGTACACCTCTTTGAAATCTCAAATAAGTAAAGGACATGAATTCGAACAAGTATAATAGTACAAGAGTCTCAGACTAATATAATGATACAGTATTATAGTGTTTCGGTTAGAGGAGTATACAATTTGAGATGAATATTACATGGGTACATACTCTCATAGTCTCAACATAATAATATTACAATGATGTATTCTCAGCATGATAGTGACAAGCATGATGTCGGTGAAAAGAGAACACAATTACATTCTCATTGAAGATCTCAATAGTATTTCTAACAAGGATGTCCACAGTCTCAACATAATTATGATCAAAGGATCTCATAAGTGACACACTCTATCACGACATACATCAAGGTGCTGTCATGATCCTATCATAGTTATGATATCATTCTTGATGGAGACATAGTAACAAAGGTTATGGTCTTAGTGAAGGACAACAAAAATGTTACAGTAGTAATGAAGTGGTGTAGTAATGGTGCAACAATGATGATGAGCTCAACATTGACAAATAAGGAGGATTGGTATCTTGGTCTTGGAGTAGCCTAATAGGTCAAGGGTCATGGTATTGGTATTTGTCAATTGGAATCTCTATAAGAATAATTTTGTGCAGGTTTTCCTCTTCAAGAGGGAGAGGTTTTGGCCCTGGTAGAATGCCAACATCTTGTGTTCTTGTCTCTTTGTTTTTGGTAGATATTTGATGAACTAAGAAGACACACTCTAATAATAATAACAAATGAAGATTGTGTTAAGAAGACAAGTTAAATACCTCACAAATAGTTATCATGAAGAAGAATCTCATTAACTCTAACTGCCCTAGATTATTCAATAGAAGTTTCCTTTTCTTGTGATGGCTGCATCTTGCAATGCTTTTTCATGCTCGTCCTCATCGATCATTGTGTCTTTAAATATGCTAACATTCACCATAAAGCAGAATATATGTTGGTCATCGTAAAAAACTCATAAATTAGTGATATTATCTAGGATGGAAGCCTTATAAATAATTTCAATAGAAAAATCGTCCCTCAATGGTGACATCATAGCAACAACATTTTCTAATGCATCCACAGTTGCATTATACATTATTTGGACAAAAATAATAGTAAAATCTTGGAAATGTGAAATAAGATGTCATACCTCTTGCTGATATCTTCTAAGATGAGGTGACACATAATGCATGGTGTTACGTACCTTTCACACCACAATTTCTGAGTCACCTACAACTTTCAGGATGAAACGTTGAGGTCAATGGCCTTTTACAAGCCCAAGATGAGTGCCTCGTACTCTACAGTGTTGTTCGTGCACTCAAATTCCATGTTGCTAGAGATCAAATGCTTTCTCTGTAGTGGGTCTATTAAAACACAACTAGCTCCAGAGTGTTAGGGCCTAAATCTACCTCAGGCTGAGAAAGGCAGGATCTAGGGTAACATCAAACCACGCTTAACCTGGTAGCTAGCCCTACCAGGCCGGGAGAGGGCTCTCTCCTTGTCAATCTTAGGAAAATATAGCAAATAAAGCTTGAGATGACTGATGTAAATACTAATTTTAGGTTAGGTATATGCTCAGAGGAGTTTGATTGAATTTTATGTTGGTTTGCTGGCTCAAATGTTAAAGGTAGATTTGGGTCCGGGGAATGGACTCAGTCTTGCAGAGGTTTCTGTGGGGTGAGGTAGGCAAATGCTTTAGTACTTTAAATTGAATGAGATGGAGAGTCTTAAGACTGGCGAGGAGTTGGAGAGGGCATGAGAGTCTCAGGAGTCCTCTTCTAACAGTAGAAAACATAAAAAACTAAACAAAACCTAGGTAGAGCATTGCAACATCAATGATTTCTACCTTTATCCTTGATTCATTTAGTTCAGCTAAAAAGAGAGAGATAATGGCATACATAAACACATGTAAACTTGAATTACAGAAGAAGAAACAATACCAAATCAAATTGCCACAAGAATCCCACAAAATGTTGCAAACCCTCGTCTATTTATTTGTCAAATTGTAGAGATGAATGTACAATGCTGCTCAAAACTTTCACAAGAGTCGAACCTTGACAAATGACTGAAAAAGTACTAGATATAGGCAAAAAACAACTCATGCTAGGCTTTAGGGGTCGAATTCATTAGTTTAGGAGATGTTTCAACAAGATCTAAACTAAGAACTGAAAAGTAGGCAGTGGAACAACTTGCCTCTAAAATCTAGGACACTGATTCATTCAGTTCAAAACTAACTTTTCATGATGTATCTACCTCCATGAGTGAATTTTCAACATTTTTACATAAAATTCAATAAATTTACATAAATTTACATCATGAGTTTGACCATGAAAGATAAAAAAAATCAAATTGTGGAAAACTAGGCAAAAAACAGAGTTTTTTGGCAAAAATAACAATTTTTTATCATGTGCGTCATGCCACTGTCCCTGTGCATAGCGCCCATTTGCAGCTGATTTTGGAGGCCTTCCCATGCACCAAATTTGCTCCAAGTGGGCTTGTTGGAAAGGTCTATCTGTCTAATTTCCAGAACAAGTAGACTTTCTGAATTTGGTGTCCATGTTCCCCTCCAAAAGTGAGTTCTCCCAACACTGCTTCCTGTGTTTCCAAAAAGGGGCAGAAAGGGCATTTTTGAAGTGTTTTTGACCTTTTTGGAAGCTCAAAACTTGACAAAAATTTCTAGTAATTTTTGGGCATTCATAATTTTGCATGAGGAATCTAAAAATGTAGAGTTTTCCTCCAGAGGAGGTCCCTAGAAAAAGCGAGCACCGGGTGGCGCTACGCACCAGGCAAAAAAACTTGTTTTTTCCTTCAAAAATTCAAAATTGACAAAAAGTATGCCAAATTTCTTGAAATTTGGGCTGAGTGACCTGCATCAAGTACTATATTGGGCTAAGGAAGCCTCAGCCAAGATTTTGAGTCTATCCTAGTCTTTCTTCCTCCTTAAAGTTTTCCTCAACTTGGCCTTTAAGGTTCTTATCCTTGCTCTGCAAATATTGTTTCTTACCAAATAGTGATAGGTCATGTGCCTCAACATCTTTTTCTCTTAGTTGGCCTTCTCCAGTAGCTTCTCCAAGTGCATATTTTTCCTTTCTAGCCAAGATTCATGATCAGCTTCAATCTCTTGTTCTAGTGGTGTCAATTTGACTTTCCTCCTCTTTGCTGCTTGCCGGTTTTCCCTTATAGTTTGCAACTCCATGATCATTTGCTGATCCTCCAGCTGCTTGTTCCTTTGCTCAAGTAATTTATAATCCACTTATCTCTTTCCAGGTTAAGAGCTAAGGCATGAATGTCAGCTTCTTGTTCCTGGATGATCTCTTTGAGTTTTGAGCTTTGGGAGCCCAAATAAGTGTCCTCATCCTGAATGAGAATGAAATCTCTCTCTTGACCTTCCGAAGGCCCTTCATCATGCACTGGTTTTTTACCTTTGTCCTGTACCTGCTTTGTTGTTGAAGAAAACAAGACCCCTTCCACCCCAAGTGGAGATAGTACTCGTTTTGCTGTTGCAAATAGCCTCATTGTCCGCTTTTGATAAGTGATGAATACTGGCACACTGGTGGTTTGAGTCTCATGCACTTCTTGCTGATGTGAAGGCCCTCCTGCCTCATAAAAAATTGATGGGGTCACTTGAGGACTTGTGAAAACCTCATGTGAAATGAAATCATCCCATGAAACATTCAGAAGGCTCAACTGATGCAAAACCACAATCTTGATCAATGCAAAGTGATAAATGTTGTTGTATTGTTGATGAGGAGGATTTCTTATCACCATAGTGGTCATTTTCTCAATATTCCGGCACATGAAATAGGGGAGGTTCATCATCCTCACCCTAGTGAAATGCATCAATAATCTAATATGGTAGATGTACAAGCGAGAAAATCTTCCTTCACAGCTGAAGTATTTGATTATGAGCTTCATGAGTGGAGCATATATGTCCTGTAGGTATCTGAAAGGGAAAACCTTACTGATTTGCTTCTGATAGCTAGCTTTGATATAAGGTTCGTAATGTTCTTTGTCCACCAACTATCCCTTGTTCCACTGTTCTCCCACATTTGGAATAGCTGTTGCTTCAGCTATAGTTTTAGGTGTCAAAGTGAATGTAACACCTGCCAAATTGACCTGGCCATTGTGAAGATGGAGGACAAATAATCTGGCAATCTCATGGTGGTATTTGACTCTTTCCACCATCTCACAAAACTGGTAGTAATATTGATGTTTGAAACATGCTATAGCGAGAGGACAAGCCAATAGCTTTGTAGGTGTAGTGGGCTCCTCCCGGATGTGTTTTCCTCCCTTGTGAGGTTTTCTGGGTGCATGAATTTCTTGAGAGGAATCACTCAATATTTCCTCATCCCTTTCATAAGGTGAGTCTATTTCCATGTTTACCACTATATGGTGTTTCAATGATGAGTATGAAGAGATTTTAAATGAAGAAAAGTTGTTTGCTATTAAATGAATGGGATTGATGATGGGGATAGTGAATGAGGGGGTTTTTGGGAGTGTAGGGTTTTGGGAATGCCAATTATGGTTTGGGATAATAATGGGAATTTGTTGTTAGGGTTTAGGATTTTGGGGAAAGGGGGGTAGGATGAATGTGAATGAGAAAGGGGAGGGAAAACAAAATGAGGGAAATGTAGTGAAGGGATGTGAAAATGATGCAAGGGAGCAAATAGCAACAATGACAACTTTGAAACCCTAGACAATTTTTTGAATGTGATTGTGCAACAAACTAGGGTTTTACTTTTCACCTATTTACACACCATAAAATCTGACTAAAACCCTTGCAATGGCACTTAGGAATGTTAAATTTACTTGTGAAATGAGGTTTGCAAGATTTGGAGCTTGGAGGAGGTGATTTGAGTGAAGTTTAAGCTCGGAGGACCAGTGCACCGTGCCCAGAGACAGGTGCGCCATGCCCATTGAAGGTTCAGTGCACCGTGCCAGGAAACTTCACAAATTTTGTTGTGATTTTTGCCTTTTGCTCCTCAAATCACGACTTGGCTTGTTCACTTTCTTTTCGGCACATAAATGAACTCTTGAACATAAGAAACACTTCATATACCCTTGGACTTTAATTTTTATTTACAAAAACCTACTTTTCTAAAGTTTGCTTTTCACTTGTTCTTTAAAACTCTGTTTTGGGAGTTGGACTTGCTTTTTGCCTTTGATGGACTAAATGCTTTGAATTTTTGACTCTTTTGCAGGAGTTGGAGTGCAGGAGCTTGGCAAGGTTATTAGGGCTGCATCTCGGACTTATTACATATAGGAAAAATGAAATTACATGAAATTTTTATACATAAAACAATAAAACTCTGTTTTTCCTGAAAACAAGGTTTTGAGGAAAAATCAATCACTGAGCATGTGATTATTGAAATTTTTGATGCTGAGACCTTATTTGACCTCCTCATGTGCCTGCTGACCATTATTGGGCTTTTACAGGACTTTAATGACAAACCCTAGACCTAATGAGACCTAAAAGCCCTAATAATAGCTTTTACAAATGTAAAGACAAAAAATGACTGTAAATGACCTAAATTCATGAAAATAGGCCAGCAGGTAAAGACCATGAGGGAAAATTGATAATATGCCATTGCCATCAAATGATCCATGATCCTAATGGAATGCAATTGATCGGATGAGACACCTAAAATGTAATGCAACAAGAGAATTTTGATCACCGATGGAGGGATGAAGATACCAACACTAACACAGAGCCCTCCTTCATTTTGGAACCATCGAAGTACATAGTCAAACATAATATGTATAGGGACCATGAACTACTCGAGTACTATTACACGTACTACTAACTATACAAAGTTGAATATATCCGGTTGGAGAAAGAAGGAGATTCAATTGTGTATCTGGTGGAACTAGGGATGGATCTACAAGATAACACACCAGAAAGAAATGCCGAAAAGTAATTCTGTGAAAGCCATTGGTTCAATATGCCCATTCAAGGGAGTGGTAGTGTGTTTCATATATCTTTCTAATTATACGCAGATCTGATTATTTCTACCCCTGTACAAAATCCATAAGTGTGACTAGTCTGTGGCAAAGTACCGTTGTATCTTGTTAGACCAGTCTCTTCTCAAAAATAGTCTGTATGCTTCCCGAATGTCCACAATTACTATGTTGATACATTGGTGGACTCGTCCATTGGATGATAAGTGAATTATGACATCTCTAAGTTCACCAATTTCTTGGACATAAGTCTTGTCCAACTGAATAATATGTGCATCTGTTTGGTCCCATTTAGCATTGATTTTCTTGGCAACAGATAATGGAATTATGTTCACTAATGCACCAAAATCAACCATGCAATTGTGTACATTGAAATTGAATATTTCGAAAGCTAACAAGAAAGGTGGGAAAAATGTGTTCACATCCATTTTGAGTGCATTAAGTATAGATTCGAGAGTACCAAGAGACTTACCATATCCCTTGTCTTAAGAGGTAGTGTTACCTGTAGAGGTTTGCCTAAGTGCCCGTAGAAGGATGTCTTGCTGGCTCGTGATCTTTGTTAGTTCAAACATTGAGATATCCGCACGAACCTTGCTCATATCATTGACAATGCTATAATCCACAATGGGAATACTGGCTGAGGTGTCCAGGGATGTAACTTGGTTTTTGGTTTCTGGAGTGAGTTTTTTCCTTACTGTTGTCAGAAACACTTTTCATTGTGTCTTCTTTACCAGACTTTCTCTGAGTGTTCTACGCTAAGTTAGCAAGTGGGTTTATTTTTTAAACATATTTTCTTTGAATTTCTGCTTCAGCAACTCAATTGTAGTGGCCAACCCTAGGCTTCTTAGGTTGTACTAGTTTGTCTGCTTCTGGGTCGGACCTTCACTCAGAGGCTACTTGTTGATAGTGCCCTTTTGGGCTGTAAGTATACAGTTGAACATGTTCACTGCATGCCCAAAATTTGGAGCTTTGTCGACTCTAGTAGCTTCTTAATTTTCTTCACAATGATCAGTTTGCTCTTTAGCCATTACTGAATCAACAAGTTGCGTAGAAACCATGCTCAAAGTTTGATTCCACTATGGGCATGTATTCTCTAAATGATGTTCTTGATGAAACGTCTAATATTGATTTGCACCCATCTTCTTAATTTTCAAGACACCATTGAAGCTTTGCGTAGAATTTGTCGGTTGGTTGTTGCTACTTCTAAAAGATACAATCCTTCTAAAAAGGTTAAATCTGGGAGGCTTCATGCTCGAGGTGGTCTCACTTGACCTCTATTTCATCTCTGCCATTTCATTGGATAGAGACTTAACAAGACACGTCAAGCTTTCAAGATCAATTGGTTTTTTCTCTTTAGCCCTGCTCACAGAGGCCCGAGACCACTTACATGTCTCCTTGGATTCTTTTATTGGTTCATCATCTAGGATGAATTCAATAGAGTGCAAGTCCTTCTCAACAGTGATAGCCTTAATTTTCTATTAATGTTTGTTTCACAACTCACTTCACAAACTGCGTAATGCTTGCTGACAAAGTAGAGGTGTAGTAATCTATGGTGATGGAGTCATGAGGTTTTTTGTTTTCTAGAAATTTGTTCAAGATGCGATTGAACCTCTGATTGAAATATTTTACTTTTTCCTTTTGTTCCATCTTAAGATTGCCCAACTCTTTCAATAAGATGGCGGGGGTCTTATCGTCAGTGAATTTTTCAAGGAAGATCTTCTTGAACCCCCTCCAATTCTGGATGGAGTTTGGAGGAAGGATGTGATACCATATAACTGCTCTACCATCCAAGGTACATGGGAAAAGTCTACATGCAACATCATCATAAAATACCTCAAGTGTTTGCAGATGTAGGTAAAAGTTGTCCAAATGGTCTTCAACCTTCACTGTCTTATGAGGGTCATACTTCGTTAAGAGCTTCTCTGAATGCCTTAACATCTTGTGTAGAACACCCAGAAGTGTGAGTGGGCTTTGAGTCATACAGTCCAAATTTTGGTCTGCCATGTCTTATTTTTTGTTGTCCTTCTCTTCTTTATCAGAATCTGATGTCTCTTCTTCCTCTTCTTCTTCTCTTCCCATCCCGCCAAAAGTTGTGTTCAAGAGTAGAATGTTGTCTCCGTCACCACTGTAAAAGAGTGGAGGCTCTTCATGTTTTTCCATAAAGTCTACTAATTCTTCAAGAGTGGCAAGAACCACATCTTCAAGAGTTGAAACTACTATCCCCATAGAGGTGGTCTTGTTCTTTTTGGAGAATATGTAATACTGATTACTCAGAATCAATCCAACAATTTTTTCAAATTGACAAGTTATAGGTCAGATGGACCAAATCTGATCATACAAAATTTCACGTTCAAACCTGGGATGAGAAGAATCACCAAATTCAGAAGCATGAGTAGAGTAGGTGCAATGAACATTTTTTCCTTGACCAGAAGATGGAATGATGGGGTTGGTGGGTTTATCAACCATAAAATACTAGATTCCCTCCTTCTAGTGCTAGAAATGTTGACGATCCTATACCAGTCAACATTCAAGGGATCTCGTGGTATGAAGTCCCAATCAGACTTCGCACCATTTGGTGTAGGAGTCCCATCTGGTATAAGGCTCGGTTTCGAAATCCTTAAATATTTTCCTTGGATCTAGCTCTCATCATGAGAGAGGAGTGCAATGCTGTCCTCAAAAAGAAAGGGAGGTGTGCCTAGTGAGTGTGCAATTGCAACTGTGTCAAGGTTCTTCTACTTTAAAGGGGGGAGAAAAGTAAGCCTCTAAGTGAGAGGTAATAGTATTGCTCAAGAAGAGAAAAACATGGACCAGAAGGATTCGTCTAACATCCAACAAAATAGTCCACAACGGGTGTGATGGTCATTACAACCAACAAATAGGGAAAGATCTATCTAATATCATGCAGAATAGTCCATAAGGATGGGACAATAATAACAACCATTATAACACATTCTCAATAAGAAAATAACTAAAATAACTAAAATATTTCAACTATCTTAGTACATGTGAAAGAAAACATGAAATACAAACGTCCATAGAATAGTCTTACAAACATTCATAGTCCATGCATGAAGAAAATTCATATTCCATGGCTTCTGTTATTAAGAAAAAGTTCCAAGGAATGTATTTACAATGTACATCACTAGCCCCAATAGTGGGACATTGGAGCCACTCCCTGCTCCTCAAAGAACTATATGATCTCTCTAATGCCTTGCGGGAGGAGCCAAGGTGAAAATTCCTTTGCTCATACAATGAGGGGGTATATATAACCTAGGGGTGATACTTCCCCTTTGTGACCGTTTGACTACCCTCATGACTGTTCAACTTCCTATGAATTTTCAGCTTACATGACTTTCCATATTCATGTGTGTCCTTTGGACTTCCACTTTACAATACATTTCAATACAATATACATGGTCCACAATAGTGGTGACATATGACCACTCATGACATGACATGACACTGCTGACATGGACTGCTTGGTGATGTGGAAATGTTAAGTCACTATTGTTGTTGAGTGTTGGATGTCTTCTTGGATATTCGTTCTCCTCACCCCCACATGGCTTGATGATGCAGAGTCTTCAATGATCTTTAGCCTTGGATGGTATTTGAAAACTTGTGTCCCTTTTCTTTCTCTTGATTGATCCACTTGTGAGTTCAGCTATAAGAGAGTCCTTAGGAATGCTTCCCTCCTTCTTCTCCTTTTTCATCATCTCTCCATGACTTGATAGTGTACATGTTCTTGCAATTCACTCATGATGGGACGAAATCAATCCGAAAACCCCCTAGTTTAAGAAGATGCATTCTTATCCATGAATTAAGCCTAGGAAAAGTCACATACTAAGGAGAGGGGCCTAGTGACTGCGCATTACGTAGTTCCAACAAACAGGGTGAGATATTGGGCTCTAATACTATGCAATGTGTAGCTCAGGAGGCTTGAAGGATAGAACTGCACAATTTCTAGAGGCAATGGGGTACGACTCAGGGAAAGGACACTAAGAGAAGCATCTACACAATTTTGTATGCTAAGGGAGGTTGGGCTTCTATGCATTTCATATTTCCAGTAGACAAGGGAAAATCTTGAGGGTTGAAGATGCGAAGTGTGCAGTTCAAGGCAGACTGAGAGACACAATTACGTAATTATAGGGGTCAAGATCAGAAGGTGGGCACATGAATTGCATAGAGAATAATTCCTGGGGGAAAGGGACTTCTAATTGCATAGTTTCAAGCAACAAGTTCATATCTCAAAGGGTTGAGACTGCATAGTGCGCAGTTCATTCGAGGCTTGGTGAAGCTAAGTTTCCCTATTGGGAAGATTTTATGAAAATGGATATGTGTGGGATGGGTGATGAACAATGATGAACCTTGATTTTGATCACACACTTAGCATAATTTGAAGAATAAACAACATAGATCATCAAAACACGTAAAAAAGTCATTTCCCTCCATGTGACTGCTTCATGACAAGATATGACAAGTGTGACACTTAAAATAGGCTTTAAGATGACCGTGATGACATTTGTGCAACAATGTTCAAGACTTTTTGTATGGATGTGACTGATGTTTGCATGGATGGGACAACACATAAACACAAAGACATACCTTTGAAACCATCAGAAAATGCTTGCATTCATTGTATGACATCCAAACATGCCAAAAGATGACAAATAACACAACATGCCAAAGGGACCAAAGCACTGCAAGAAAGCTCATGAAATGATCTCTAGTGTTTGCAACAATAATGTAAAAAGACCAAAGAAGGCTTTGAAATTGACTGTAAGACAAACTTTGGAGGGTTTTGCAGCAACTACAACACATTACAACTCAACTCCATGTAGAAGAAAATGGCTTATCCATTTGATGAGTCTTTATCCCATTATTATTATTTTCTTATGTAGTTGTCATCTCATTTATAATTTGTCTTATGTAATAAATGATATGTAATGAAGTCCAAGGGACACATGTGGAATGTGAACAACCACACATTGGAATGAAATGAGTCATGTATATAATATGAATATCCATAGTGTTTGGAATCATGATTGTTGTTAGACCAAAACCCGTAGGTGTTAGTCAACGATTGCATTACCAAAGATAAGGATCCACGAGAGGCGATTAGTCCATGTCATGAAACACACAGGGAGTGTTGGTTTATCCAATGTCTAATAGTCTCCCCCCAACATGAGATGGGTGTGTATTAAACTTGTGACCTATGCTCTAATACCACTTGATGAAAATCATGATTGTCGTTAGACCAAAACCCACCGGTGTTATTGAACGATCACATCGCTAGAAATAAGGATACACAAGAGGTGGTTAGTCCATGTCACAAAACACATGGGGAGTATTGGTTTATCCGATTTCCAACACATAGAAGTCATAGAAGTCAAATATTCATGAGGAATCTCAAAGGTCATTGTTATTTGTTATAAATAGATTCTCATAACTCAAGCAAGGGTCTTTTTGGAAGGCTTAGATTCTATAGGTTTTTCCTTGGATTCTCTTGTAATACATAAGAGATAAATAATTCTTTGGAGAAGCAATTTGTGTCTTCATGTTCCACTATTGGATACAATGTTTCATTCATGTAACAATGTACTTGGGATATTACACTTTTAATCACAAGCTCAATGAGCTAACACTTCTTCATACATGTATTGTAGATGTATTTGGACTATTCTGGTTATGTTTATGTATATGTTTCTTCATTAACATACTAAGTTAATGAACTAATTTGTTGCTTACATATGGCTATTATTGAATGATTGTTGTTATGCTTTAATGATTTTTGCTTATTATGTGGATTAATTTTCATGTATTCAACAAGTATTTTTCCTCCTTCTCAGGTTCCCCCTTAGGATAAAACTATTACTTTTTAAACCAGTGACTCGTTTCCCTCACCAACCATGGAAGTCTCCCTCATATACCTTACATTAGGTGTCTCACAAAGCTCACATTCTTGCTACCCCAAAGAGGTGTTGTGTTGTCTTATGTTGATCGTAACAAAGGAATATCTTGAAAACCATTCCAACGGTAGCCAGAATGTATGACCAGATGGGACTCCTACACCAAATGGTGTGAGGTCTAATTGGGACTTCACATCAGGGAGATCCCCTTACAATGTTGCCAACATCCAGCACCATCAACTCTACCATATATAAGAATCAATGTATTATCCTTCTTAATGGGATCAAGGAATCCATCATGTCTAAAATGTGGGATGCTTTTCCAAACATCTAATATACCAATATATCTAAAATTAATGTTTCTATGTAGCTTTACCATGACTTAATAGAATGTAAAATACTTTTCTAATACCATGTGCACCATCTCATTATAAGTACCATGAATCAAACTTACTTTCATATGCAATATGAGTCATTCATGAAGGTGATATTTCCATCATACCTTAGGGCTTACCTTGCCATCCAATATTTGTAGTTGAAACATAACATTGAAACAATACACCATACATATCTTGTAGTATTTAGATACATGTGCATATTTTTGTTTGACATTGGCAATGGGAGCACTTTGTCAACTTCCTTATCAAGAGAAATGGTAGCTCTGCTCTTCCTATACTAGCCATTCATTCCTGCATCTCAGATGATCCTCAAGAAGGATCCTCTTATCACATCTGATCAAGAGGTTAGAAGTATCCAAATACTCACATATACATGCAAGAAGTATAAGTAATTATCAAAACAAAAAACTCAAATAGGAATAGAATCACAAGGAGGTAACATAAATCTAAAATTTACTTATCTTTTAATGAGAGGAGATAGAATCCCTCTTGAACCAGCCTTCAAGAGTCATGGTTGTCCATTGACCAAATAACATTGTTGCCTTCATATATTCATTAACTTCATTAGAAACAAGACCTATTAGAGACTACCCCATCTAGGGCTTCATCAAATATGTTACAAGTGCTTGTACATTTTCACATTGATCATCCTAGGGTTTATACATTGAATATATAAAATCTTGGCCATAAACTAGGGTTTCTTCCAAACCCTAACCTCAAAAAATATATCAAACCCTAATAACCAAATTGCCTAGAGTTTCCTTCAAAACCTAGAATTATTTTAGGTCTCCTCCATCTTTTCATGCTTCCATGAAAGGTGTCTTCATAAGGGTGATATTCAATGACTTCTCTTCAGCCCAACTCTAATCCCATGTTAATTTTTCTCAGGGATATATTGTTCTTTGCTTTGATAATTACATTTCAATGTTTGCATATTAAATTCACCCTACAACATCATAACATTATTCATATTAAAATCATTATTCAGCAACATATATGAAACTGTATAGAAATAAAAATATCATCGTCAATGCAATGGAACATAATGGAACAATAAAAGAAAACATTCACACATAGAGACACTAGGATTGGTCGGAGACTAGGTAAAAAACCACTATGGGGAAACCCTTTCAAATTATTCTTCTTATTAGATTGACATTTAATGATTAAGAAAGAAATAGTACAATGATCCATATCTTCATCGATACAACTATCCAACAAAATTAAATAAGAAATATCATGATATGAACCCAACAATGCAAATAATCAAAACCCTGATTGAGAAGCATGTGATCAACTGTCACTAACTATGGTCAACTACCTAACCTAGTGGTCAATGAGTGATATTTGTAGTCAACTAAAAAACCAAACCCTAACTACCAACCACACCTAGAGTGTGATGTGCATGCATCTAAAACCCTCCAACCACACACATGAGCATGTAAGCCTGTGGTTATGATTGAAATTTTCGTGTGTCATGCCTACAGTCGGAAACCAAAAACCCTAGACACATCCAAGATTCAAACCTACAATCTCAAACTTATGTGATGAACTATTCATGAACTATCTCAGACCTGTGTGAGCCAAACCAAAGAAAGAGGAGGAAATTATCATAATGATGATGTCCAAATGAGGTTCAGGTCACTTGCATTTATAACCTTCCAAGGGTTTCCAATTTACTTTAGGGTCGACCTAATCAAATATGCATGTGGTATTTAATTTGAAAATACACTTTCCCTTATCCAAATTGAGCACTTTAATATTCAAAATCCATCCTCTTGAAAAGAGGAATCTCGTCCCATGGTTGGAATTTTTCACTGAGATGCCAAATTAACATAGAAAAGATATGTAAAGTGAAGAATCATTTTACAAATAAATGGTACAAAATATTATTTTTTTCCCAAGGAAAAATCATAACTTTCATTATAGTTAGTGGAAATTATATGTTGGGATGCACAATGTGCATTAAAAAATAGGTTGTGCTTTCTGTGATAGCCATTTTGCAAGAAGAAAAGGAAAAATAAAATATTTGTGTGCATGTAGCATCTCATAACATATCATAAACTATTAGAGAGTTCCAACCACAAAATGTGATCAGGGATTTTAGGGCTTTAGAGTTTGAGCATCCAAAAATTACAACATTTCTAATAGATCATACAAATTTCACACTAATACATCCCAGTAGAAATATTGACAATAAAAATGTGTGTAGACCAAAATTCATGCAAAAATAAATTAAACTATGTCCTTTCATGTTACAACTATGGCCTTTGATAAATGTTCTATGATAGTACTCATAGTGCTCATGCCATAAATGCTTTGTAATCTTCCATTTTCCTAGGTATTGTTGTGCCCTCGCCTTGGGTAATTCAACTACAATGGTATTTCTCTCCCTATAGATAAGACAACATGATATATGATCAAAATCTATTTGTAATAAAATAACTTCCTCTAGCATGGGACGAAGAGTGTTCACATGACACCTAGAGACTTCATTGAACCAATTGATAACAATTTGAGAGTCACCAAAAATTTGTAGTTGCCTACATTCTTTCTCAAGTGAAAAAAGAAGGAAAATCTTTAGGCTTATAAGCTGTGCATAATTATTTTTTCCTCTCCCCATACCACTTTGAAGCTTGAAATAATGATTTTCATTTAAATGAATAATGACACCTCCCCCACATGCATTCCCAGCTTGTGACGCACCATCAAAATATGCCTAGTGGTGCACTCTATCCACTTGTTTAACTGACATAGTGCAAAATCTATTCCTATACGAATCAACATGAATAAGCTCATAAATATCCACACCTTGTGTAACCACTATATCTGACTTTGTAGACTTATCATTGAAAATGACATTGTTCTATCCAACCTAGATCCCCCAGATCTTTCTTAGTTTTTTTGGATTGGTTGAATTCCACTAGGTTTGCCACACTTCCTTACAAGAGGTTACATTCCATACTAAGACTATAAAAAGGAGATTACAAACAAAGTTCCACATGGTTATGGAGAAATGGAATTCTAGAAAAATGTGATCAACTGATTCCTTAGCCCCCTTGTAGAGAGGACACTGGCTCAGACCCATAAGTCTTCTCTTGTTTAATTTTTCCCTAGTTAAGAGCTTGTTGTCCAAGATGCACCATTGAAACATTCTAGATTTTGTAGGGCATTTTTAGTTTCCAAGAACCTTCCACCACATAGGATTATCATCGAGTTCTATGTCTTCCATGATGTATAACTAACCTAATTTAGGGGTGTATTCCCCAAACGATTAGTGGACCCACTACAAAATATCCTCCTTGTCCTACAATCCAGCTTACAACAAATTAATAGAATTGATATAATTTTGCCATGGTCCATGCCAGATGTCAATAAGGTTTAAACTGTGTGCTTCCATCCAACCTTGAGCCTAGATGGACGATTTTTCAAGGATAACCACCTAATTCAAAGTTCTTTTTCCATTTGTATTAAAATTTCCACCAACTCCCGAGGCAGAATATAATTGTTTCCACAACCAACCCAAGGGTCCTAACCAATGTTTACCTGCTCTTCAGAACCAAACTTCCATGCAAGACCTTGTTCGATTACATTAAAAGAATAAATGACTACTTTCCACACAAAATAAATGTTAGATTTGTGCTTGTTTTCATTCCTAGCCCAATATTCCAACGAGCTTGGGTAAATGCAAAATAAATTTATTTTCTAACAACCAATTCCATTCATAAACTATTAGTAGAAATTAACCTTCATCCAACCTTAGCTTCCAAAGATTTACAAAATATGACTAGATTCTTTAAACCCCAACTTTCCCATTTCTTTGGGAGAGAAATCTGATCACGTTTAATCCACGGGAACACATGGCCATCCTTTTCACCTTCCCATAGAAATTTAGAATAAATTTTACAAACTGCATTAAAGCCCCCCTCTGGCATCCAAGATAAGGACATTTGAAACACAGGAGTGGCTTCAAGAACAAATTTTATGAGCACAAGCCTTCCTACACGCGAGATCCATCTAAGACTCCATAATT
The DNA here is from genome assembly GCA_000404065.3 of Pinus taeda. Classification (NCBI taxonomy): domain Eukaryota; kingdom Viridiplantae; phylum Streptophyta; class Pinopsida; order Pinales; family Pinaceae; genus Pinus; species Pinus taeda. The sequence continues at coordinate 186,113 of APFE030587899.1, read as the reverse complement.
TGATCATTTTTTCAATATTTGAAAACAACCAATGACAATCCTCTTTCCTATAGACATTGGGCTTTAAGTGAGATCCCAAATACTTTAGGCCATCGTCAAAATTTAAGGACTAGAAGGGAAAGATCCCTTGGACGATGGAAAACTCATCTCTGTTTAGTATGATTGCTGATAAGGATGACTTTTGAGTATTTATCATCATGCCAATTTATTTTTCCACCAATGACAATGTGAATTTGATTGAATTTAGATACCTCCTAGACCTGTCACTGAATAGAAGGACATCATCAATGAAAAGGACATGTGTGATGGAAAAATCACCTACCACAGTGGCCCCTTCTAAGTATCCCCTTGTTTTAGTCTCCCTTAACATTCTACTTAAACCTTCTGCAATGAGGATAAATAACAGAGCTGGCATCAAACAATTATGGCGAAGACCCCTTTCAACATGGAAGAAAGATGAGGCTAATACATTTATTAAGACAACAAAATATATAGAGGAAATATGACACATTATCTAGCTAATGAACCTGGCTTCAAATCCTAGATGTGTTAACATCATTCTAATATAAACCCAAATAACCCTATCGTATGCCTTTGACAAGTCAATTTTGAGCACTAATCCCTTTATCTTCTTGGTTTTTAAAGTATGCAGAATCTCTTGCACAACACCAATAGCCTCATGGACTTTTTATCCTTCCAAAAAGGAAAATTTCTCCTTTGAAATATTCTGGGAGAGCACAAGATTTAATTTGTTTTCTATAATTTTAGCAATGATTTTGTATATGTTATTGCAGAAATACATAAGACGAAATTCATCAAAAGAGTGATGGGATTCTATCTTCAAAGTAAGACCAATGAAAGTAGCATTAAAGGCATCATACATCCTTCCAGACAATCTATAGTCCTCTCTGACTTTCAATAGGTTAGATCCTAATACATCATAGAATTATAAGAAAAATTCAACCGAACATCCATCATGTCCTAGGCTCTTATCCATTTGGAAGCCATGTAATGCCCTTTGCAGCTCCTCCTTGGGCACATGCTCCATTAGTGATTTATTATGCTCATCATTTGTATACCTAGGAAAAAAATGTGCTAGTTGAATCACTTTTACAAGGGAGGCTTCCTCAGGGGCCTAAATAGAGTCTTGAAGTGGTTTATGCCCAATTGAGAAATTTCATCAAATTTTGAGGCTTGACCTCCATTTGGGTCATCTAGAGCCCATATGGTGTTGATCTCCTAACAATTTCCCACAAACTTTTGAAAAAAATTTGAATTCTCATCCTCACTCTACAACCATATTGCCCTGCTTTTCAATCTCCAGGATTCCTCCTTCTCCTCCACAATTCTCCTTCTATTAGCTTCTAAACAAATGATATATCTTAGAATCCATCAACGCATATCCTCCTCCTGTCAGGTCTTATAGCTACTCTAATTCTTGATCAATCTTTTTCAAGGTCTCCTCATCTTTTTGTAACTTTTCTTTAGACCATATAATAGTCACCCTCTTCGATCTTGTAAGGTTTTCCACAAAATGCTATGAAATTGAGCCTTCCCTATTAGGGCTGCAGGGAGACTAGGTCTCAACCATGAGGTTTTAGAATGACTCCTCCTTCATCCATACATAGTTAAATTTGAAAGGGGCTTTATGCTCTCTAACACCACCCTTAAGTTCAAGAAAAATGGAATGTTGGTGAGAACAACCTCCAATGCCAACCCATTGACAAAATAGGGGTACCTTTTCCATCAAGGATTTGGCTACCAAGAAATGATTGGTCCCACATGTGACCATGACTTCACCTATTCTCTTATTACACCATGTAGGTTTGACTTGATCATGTCCACATCAACCAATTTATGCTCCTCCAACATGTGATTGAAAAAATCAGAGAGGGAGTCAAGATGAGTACAAAATATTATAATAATAATTTTAATTTTTTTTTTTTTTTTTTTGTTGTAAATTATTACATATATTTTTAAATTATATATCGATTTTTTTAAAATAAATTAAATTAAAAATGAAAAAGTAGATTAAATGATTTTTTTTTTGTTAAGCTTGGCATGACCATTCCATTTTCTATTAAACAAAGGCAAGTTTACACCACAAAGATTAACCAAGTGGCCTCAACTTTCTTTGAAGGGAAACCAAGTCTATTAGTTACCTGTCATCATTGTAAGCCATCCAAAAATAGTAAAGTCTTAATCTCTCTAGCCAATATAGATATGTCTCTATTTAATGTCCATACACTACATAACTATATAAACTAATATTTGCATCACAAAAATTAAAAATCTATCCACATAAAATAAAAATATGCATGCCTTCTGCTCCTTTGAGGCAGATTCAACAGGTGCCGGATCCTTGGCAGATTCCCTAGGCATGTCATCCAGTTGCAGTATGCAAGGGATGTGGCTATCAATTCTATCTAGTCTGATGTCTCGTTTGTGTAGCTGAAAAAGGATTTTCTACAAATCCTGCTTGTAACTCGGCATACCTTGGAGTGTCATTGCCATTCTCACATAAATTTGTTCCATTTCGTTTCCTGATAAACTCTTCCTTAACCAATAGAGGTACAGGGTTTTCTTAAACTGCATAATTCTTCCTCTGGTGTTTCGGGATCTGGGACTAAGGTCCTCCAATTGTCCATTTCTTCCTCTGTCTCACTACCTTGTTTTATTTCCTCCTCCTACTCTTCTAACAGTTTCTAGATTCTTGCATCTGTCCCCTCACGGTAAGCCTGTGTCGCCTCAGTGATTAGGTGTTCTACCGACTTCCTACCCCTGCACAGATCTGACGTGCTGGTCTCCTTATCTTTCCTAGGCATCTGGCCTCTCTTGCCATGACCGTGTCCCCTTGCAGCACGAGCCATGACGAGCTTACCTGAATCTTGGTGACAGAAACAATTTATTAAACCAAAACACAGCATTGTAGTTTGGACTCTTTTCTGAATTGTTTTTCCATCGTTATGATCCAACCCCTACTTCTCCTCTCCTCTTGCTCTCTCGACCTCAGAGTTGAGGTGGTCCTTAGACTGTGCCCGACCATGTGGAGGTCTATAGACCAAGCCCATTGTCACTTCCATTTTCCACTCCCCATTACTTTCATTCCCATGCAAGTTAGCCTTCCCTTCCCTAATCCATTCGCGTAGTCCCCTCTTTCTCCTTGCAGTTTGTGAGGGATAACTCAGGTTCCTTTCCCCCTTTGCCTAGGGAATAATGTTATTGCCCCTCAGTTCTGCCCAATTTGATTTCCACTCAGAGCTTTGGCATTTCCTTCAGCCCAAGAGGATCTGGTTAACCTATCACTTGCATTGCATGCCACTATAATGGTTGCTTCCCATGCCTCCTACCAACTACTTCCCTCTACCCCCTTCATCCATCACATGCCCCTCACTATCTCTCTTACCACAGGAAAACTTTCCCCAAGCATGGTTTAAGGAACCCGGTGTATCGAAACCTAGCAACATGCAATTACCCCCCTGGTAGTCATAGGCACTACCTATCAAGCAGAGGGTATGGATACAAAACCAGGCTATTTTCTAGTAATTTCCTTCCCCATTGCCACCAACAATTCTCTACCCCCCAGGCCTTCTTCCTATTTACCCTCCTCTCACCCCAGCAAGACCCCAACCATAACATAATTACAGTGGAGGGGAGAGGCCAAATAACATACCCGGGTTCGAATGTCATTTGTCGTCGAGCTTGGCGTCTCTGGTTCCATCTTCCTCCTGCACCACTATGATACCATCTTCCACCACAATCAAACACTCTAACAATGGATGCTTGCCTCCCTCACCTTCCTATATTTCTCACCTCACCTCCTGTTCTGCCACCTTTCCCACCTTCCCAGCATGCATTCATGCCAAGGGTCACTGCACACATTTCCTTGAGCATGTGGGGGGCGGCGGTACTAATTGCAGAGATACCAATCATTACTATGACCAGCCTATCCCAACAATCGGCCCACATCCCGATCAGGGTAGATTAAATGATTTTAAAATAAATGAATATTATTATTTTATATTGGAGAATGACTAAACATAATTTGTATGATGTATATCAGTAGACTATTTTAAACCATTATCATTATTACTTAATATTAGTAATGATTGAGTAATATGTTTTTTCTTTTATTATGCCGATTTATGAAGGGTTTAATGTTTGAAAAGTGAAAATAAATGCTCATTCATGTATGTATAATTGGTGGTGTAACTATTATATATATATATAATAATGAGATGGTATAATACAATACAATCCTTACTAATCATTTTATACATAAAACCATTTAGAATTTAGTTTTAATGAGTTGATTATATTTTAGTGATATGATGTGATAGCTACATATGTGATAGTTAATATATAATGAAATTTGTTTATTTATTATAAGAAGATAGTTAACTTTTTATCAAATTACATTGTAACAAAAGTTTTATCATTTTTTAACTAAATTAAGAAAAGATGTTTTTTAACTAAATTAAGAAGTGTAATATATATATAAATATAATATATAATATATATATAATATAATTATATATATATGATATAGATATATAAAAGTATTCAATTCATAGTAGTTCATATTAATTTAATTGAATATGTATTTTTTCATATTTGAATAATACTTTCTTTGATAGATATTCTAGTTACAGCTTTAATATGGAACATAGATAAGCCCGCGTATACTTCTAACGAGGAGATAATGGGTAGACACCACTTAGGTGCAGGTTGACTTTAAAAATATTCGAGTTCTGCAGAATTTATAACCCTTTTAGATGATGAAGAGAAAATATCTCTTAATGGGTTTTCTTTAGCTTGTTCTTCAGCGTCAAGCTCTCTAAAAGAGACTAATCTTCTAGAATTATCCATTTTTAGAGACTTATATATTTTGAATACTAACAATAATGAACCAGACTTTACTAGCTCTGATACCAATTTTGTTGCAGGGGCTTCAGACGTGAAGCTTGCTCATCTCTTCTCTAATACATGAAACTTTACACAAACCCATACACGAACCTTTGGAAAATGACACTCTAGCATCCTTCACATGGCCTCCTACCTTTAACGGACTAGTGTTCCTCAGACCTCGGCGAACCTCTAGTGAACCTCTTGTCTCACAGATACTACCTCAACAGACAGTTTTAACACATGCAGAAATGAAAAGAAAATGTACTCAAGTGGAATGTATCATGCTTAGAAAATGGATACTCATATAAAATGGATACTTATATATTTATGCAGAAGTTCCTTTACAAATTCAAAGAGAAATTTTGAAGCTCCTTTCCAGAGATAAACTGTTTAGGCATTTATCAAATGTTGTGACTTGTCAAGCAAGAAGCTATTTGAAGGCTTCCTGGCCTTTCAAAGACTCTGTCTTAGAACTTGAATTCTTACAAAAACATATAGACTTCAAAAACCTAAGAATCTGGCCATTTTAGGTTCTCACCAGAGCTCTCACTCTGATGTGCAGGCTTCTTAGATCTGACTCTAAAGAGATGGAAGCAAGAACTTCCTCCTCGGACTCAAAAACTCAAAAACATAACCAAAATCACACTCACACTTCGAATGCCCAGAATGAGACTTATTGCTTCCTTATATAGGAAAATGAGGGGACAAACATCCGACAGTCAAGCAGATAGATTCAGTACTATCTTTCGTCAGTTAGAGAGATGTGGCTCAAAGCCCACCAAAAGTCGGAGAAGTGCTCTGAGTCTCATGACTGAAGAATCTTCGTACTAAGTTACATTGTGGAATATTTGAACAAATCCCATGGAACATTGTACTGTAAATAATTTTTACATAGTGGATGCTTTTAAACAGAAAATCCCACGAGAAAACTAGTCGCATTGAGTATTGTGACTAGACATCATTATTACACTGTGGAAGCTTTAAGGACAAGCTCGTGAGAACCATTAGTCCCCCAAGGGTGTGGCCCCTGGAAATCTTATCTGAGAATATCTACAAGAATCCCAAGCCTTAGTATAAATTCTTCGTACAATCATAGGCTTTCTTAAGACGAGTTGGTGTTTAATCTTAGTCATGACTAACCATTCATGGGTTCTTTTCATAAAATAACCAAGAATTTGACTATCTTGATACTTATTGACATCTCCAACAGTTTTACATGGAGAATGCAAACATTCACTTAAAAATCCACAAGTGTCACATTCATATCGAAAGTCATGCTGGAAGAAAAAAGGATCCATAGCAGTCTTGTTGAGGCCGAAATCGTTCCACCATTGTTGAAGTCCTTCACCTTGCCGTTGTCTTTGTGTGGTCCTTGTGGCCCCAAATTTTACTCTTGTGTAGTGAGTTTCATTTTTTCCATCTACATTCATGATGTCCCACCACAACTCTTTGTAGTCTGAAAAGTTATAAATGGTATCCAAGAAGATAATTCTTGGATTACCCTATGGCCACATTTCTAGCGTGTCATACCATCCCAACCATTTGGTCTGATTTATGGCAAGATATTTGTGGAAGACTCTCCTCTGGTTGTTTCCTTCTATCCAGATCACAGTGATATCTCTAAAATTTTGGCTTAGGGATTCTTCAGCCAAATGTGCGGCCATCATACTCCTTGGATACACCATGTTGTGTATCCATTTGTCACCTTTGGGGTATACTTTCCTTTCAGGTACTAAGTGTTGAATATCTGAATGAGGTTGCAAATTTGCATCGAGCACTTTTGTGTTTCTTAGTTGCCATGTTGGTTTCCATTTGGAACAATAATCGTCCTAGTTCTGTGTTTTAGAAATACTTCTGAGAGTCTCCGTATGTTGGGAAGGGTCCCATTATGTTACTATCACTATGGCAGTGTCTTTCTAATTTAAATATTCTCTGCTTAGGAAGTCAGGCAGACAATTCTTTTCACCTTTGATGTGTTTGACTTCAAAGTTGAAATTTGCAAATACAACCTACCACCTTGCGAACTTAGCTTTTCCTGCTTTCTTTATAGCTTTACTAAGGACTTTCTTTAGTGCAGAGGAATCTATTCTTAAGAGAAACTTTTTGTGTATCAAGTGGATATCAAATTTATCAATGCAATTCCATGCTGCTTTGACCTCTTTTTCTATAGTAGAATAGTTTTTCTTAGGTGGGCTCCAAGTCCCTAAGACAAAATGAACTATTTGTTCTTTTCCTTCTTTCTTTTGCTTCAAAAGTCCTCCCCACCCTTCATTGCTGGCATCTTTTTCAACAACTCTGAAAGAAACTTCATCAGTGATATGAAGAATAGGAAGAGTTTTTACCTTCATTTTAATTCTTCTGACAGCTTCAATGTGGGCCCGAGACCAAGGTTCTGGATGTTTTTGTAGTCTTCTGTTGAGAAATGATCTATCTTTGGCGCAATCTTTGTAAAAGATACTTAGATAGTTTAAACATCCCAAGAATATCTGTAATTGAATTTTGTCAGTGATAATATCTGGAAATTTATCAGCAAATTCCAGAGCATGTTTTTGTAGAGTAATTTGCCCATTTTTAATTGTATGGCCAAGAAACTTGATACTTGTTTGAAATAATTCAATATTTTTCTTGCTAAGAACCAATCCATTGGTTTTGACAAGTTGTACAAATTTTTGGATATGGACGTTTTTAGAAAATATAAGTATATCATAGATGTATACTAGTAACCAATCAAAATATGGCTTGAAAATATTATCCATAACCTTCTGGAATTTGGAGGGGGCATGCTTTAGTATGAAAGGCATGACGTTCCATTCATAGTGTCTTGCTGGGACACTGAAAGCAGTCTTAAACTTATCATATTCACTAATTTCCACCTGCCAAAATCCTAATTTCATATCAAATTTAGAAAATACTTTAGCCCCTGCTATTCTTGCTAAAAGATTTCCTTTGTGAGGAATGGGGTAATTATCATCGGAGAGGACAATATTCAGAGGTTTATAGTTTATGACCAGTCGTGGGATACCTCTTAACTGTTCTGAATGTTTATTAACATAAAAACCATAGCAGTTCCAAGGAATGATGGATTCTCTAATCAATCTTCTGTCCAGGAGGCTTTCTATCTCTTTTTGACAGAGATCTCTATATTCTTTGTTCATAGGGATTGCTTTGCTCTTGCAGGGTTCCCCTTCATACTTATCTTTGTAGGGAAATTATACACAGTGTTGTTTTCTATGCCAAAACGCATTTGGTTCTTCAACACAACATTATTTTTCTATCTATGATCTTAGAGTTGAGATCCTTTGCTTAATTATAGGAGTTTGAAGATAGTCTCCTATCTTTATGGTGGTCTTTAGCTCCTTAAGCTCTTCACTGTTATTTTTTGCCTTTTCGATCTGTTGCAATGCTTGTACAATAGTAGACACTCTGGGAGTAGAGACAAAGGGTAACTTGATTGTTTGTAATTTTCCATCTAAGCTTGGTACACATATAAAATAACTAGCCTTGCCTTTTTTCAATCTGGCTGATCCATGTGGCTCCACAACTGCCAAAAATACATTCCCCAAAATACAGTCAACAGGAATGTCTACAACAACAAATTTTAATTTGATGCAATGCTCTTTAAATCAAATAGAGGCCCGAGGGACTTCATACAATAGATATTTGTTTCCCAACCCAATCACTTGTCTAAAGGATTTTATCCAGTACTTTGCAGGTACTATTTTTGAATTCAGAATATTGACATCTGCCCCAGAGTCAATAAGTGTTCTTAGGGAAAAAAAATCACCATTTATACAGATATCTAGCATAACATGATGTTGCTGATACTGGATAGCCATTACTCTCATTTCGGTGAATCCTATAGTATCATCCTTTTTTCCTTCAAATATTTCAATATTTGGGTTAGTGTAGTATTCATCATATGCATCCTCAATTTTCTTCCCTTTTTCTAACTCAGAGGCCTTTGATTTTAGAGAGACAATCCCTTTTTTGAGATGATGAATCTCTTGGTTGACTTTTCCTAATGTGAGGGCTCTGGTATTAGATTTATGTTGGCTTCTTTGGAAATATCTTGTATTTCTTTCAAATGAGGCATCGATGAATAATGTCGTTGGTCCAGTTTTAGAGGTAGTCTTGCTACTGCTCCCCTAATTTTTGTGCATCGTGCTTAGAAAACTTTCTAGTAACTTTTCCTTCATTTCTCCTTCTCCCAATGTTCTCCTTAGGCTAGACATAATTATAAGTTTTTGTCAATGATAAATGACTATTTTTCTAGATTTTGTTATCAATTTTTGTCTTTATAAATATAGTTTTAACAAAGTATGAGGAATTTTTTATTTAATTAATTTTTTTTGACACCATGTCTTATAAAATAGTAGAATGAAAATTACGAAAATAAATATTGTTATTTAGATAAAATTGTCATTAAGTATTAAGTGGATTATAGTGGTAAATTCATTCATATCTTCATTTCGGTAATTGTTGGCATTATGAATTATGTGGTGTCTTTGATGGAAACTTATCTGATCAGTTGTCCTTGATGACAACATACTTGATGAATTGTTCTTTGATGGAAACCTAATTGATACATATGTCAAAAGGATGTGTCTACAGATGTGACAGAGAGTTTTAACAAAGGCATAGAAGTACAGAGGAAGAGGAATGACAAAGTTGAAATTTCAAGAAGTATATGTGGGTCGTGTTAAGAAAAATTGAGTACACACGCTGGTATGAAGAAGCAAATGCACGTACAATTTCGGCACCATGGTATTCTAAATACTAAGGGTCCTTACCATGGTATTGCCCTATGGTATTGAGTCCAACAATGGATGTTTGATCCTGTCTAAGAAAACCATCAGCTAGAGTATGGTTTTGACCTATGGTATTGGATAAGGGCTAAGATATATAAGGGGATGAAGATCAAAGTGGTAGAGGTGTGCAAGTAATGAATATTTTATGAATAGTCAGATCTGAAGAAAATATGCATGTATCGCATTGTTGATGTTTTGCTTGATCTAAAATTAAGTATTCCCTAGGGAATTTGATGATGGATCAGATCTAATAGATTGGATATGACAATCTTGATTATTAGGTGATTTGATATGTTTTGATAGTGCCTTGACGTGTGATTTTTCTGTGTACACCGAGATCTAAGTATGTCTGAATTTTTGTGTTACAGCGAAGGTCTGAATTAGAAATTGTAGATATGTATGTGGGTTTTATAGTCTGCAAGGTGCATACACACTCGAGTGTGATACTAGCATGTCACATATACACGGGTTTGTTTCCTGAAAATTCTGTATAAATAGATATGATTTAAAGAAAGCACGTACAAAAAGTTGGGTTTTGATGAAAAGGATGTTTGATCAATTTAATTAGTCTTCTTGTGTTTGTGTTGTTTGTCAATGAAGTCTTCTTAATTATTTGGGATTAAATAGTGATTTTGTTATTAAGGATTGATTGATTGAAGAATGATGATGATACTTGGTGTTTGTGATTGAAGTTCAGTAAAGGTTTCGTGGTTGTTTTAGAATTATGCAGTAGATCTGAGTATGATTTAGTATTTAATTCAGAATGACAGTGGTTTAGTTTTCAAAAATCATTGATTTAAGATCTGTACATGGGTATGTTTCATGGAAAGCGCATACACATTCTGGTTTGCAACTCTAATGTAACATACATATTTTGACATATGGTTGATAAGGGTTTGAAGTAACAAAATCTGGTTTCTATGATGTGTAGTATGTTGATTGATATTTTGGTTACTATGTTCTGATTGTTTTGATTGTTTAAGTTGATTGATTTGGGTTTCAATTGATTCGTTTGATTCAACGATTGGGTTTCAGTGATTGGTTGGTTTTTCTAGTTCAGTGACTAGTTGGTTCAATGGTTGAGTTACAGTGATAATTTTTAGTTTTGATGATTGGTTTTGAGCTTAAATTTTGGTAGTGGGACCAGTCTGAAAATTTGATGAAACATGGCCTAGAAGTTATGATGTGTTGTAGCAGGTGGATCTAGTATGAAAATTTATGAAACGTTTTCCTCAAAGATGTTGAAGGTTGGAGCCTTCAATGAGGAAGTTGAAGATTCCTTCCAGTGGTAGCTGGTAAATTAGATCAGGGGGTTGGTGCTCCCTTTTGGTGGGTGTTGGTAAATAAGGTCAGGGGGTTGGAGCTCCCTTCCAGTGGTTGCTGGAGAATGGGAAAAGATTTTAGCCTTCTGCAGGTGGGTGTCTGCATGCTGGTATGAGTCTACACTATTACAATATTGTAAGAAATTTTTCTTTGTATTAAAAAGAAGACAAAGACGATAACATTGGTGGTTTTTTCCCACAATGGGTTTCCAACTTAAATCTTGGTGTTCATGTGTGATGATTATGTGTGATGGTTTATTTTGTTCTTACTGCACATGGTTATTGCTTATTTAATGCTTCATGATGTATTGATGCATTGCCTCAAGATAAACATAAGATGAATTAACTGATAAATATGTTTTATTGGATATACGCTAGTTTTATGAATAACATTCGCGTACACACATGGGTTCCCTTCAGTAAAGTCACGTACATAAATCAAGATATGAAATTGAAAAGTTTTGTGGTTTGAAAATAATGATTCACCACCCTCCCCCTCTCAGTGTTTTTCCCAACAATTGGTATCAAAGCAGGTCACGAAGGAGTATGTTCTATCAGACCTCCTATATTTAATGGAACTAACTTTGTCTTTTGGAAATTAAGGATGAGAGCATACTTGCAGGCACTAGGAGCTGATGTATGGGAAATTGTTGAAAGTGGATATCAATATCCAGCCTCTATTCCTTTAGATATTGCAGGAAAGAAACAATATGAAACCAATGCAAAAGATGTAAATGATGTCTTGGGAAGTTTGACTGAGTTTGATTTTGTGAAGGTAATACAGATGAACACATCAAAGGGAATGTGGGACAAGATTATCCGAAGTTATGAGGGTGACACTAAGGTAAAAAGTGCTAAACTTCAAGCATTCAAAATATATTATGAGACATTGAAAATTCCTGATGATGAAAGCATTGCAACATTTTTTCTTAAAGTAGACGAAATTATTAATTCCATGATAAATCTTGAGATCTCTGACTCCAAAGTTCGACTCCAAAGTCTCTACTATTGAAGAAACGCAGGATATGAAAAGTCTCGCACTTTATCAACTCCATGGAATATTGACAGTATTTGAGATGAGGAAAGGTGGTCCTCCAGACATTAGAGAATCAACCTTCAAAGCTACTGCAAAAGGAAAATAAAAGGAGGAATCAGGTTATGTATCAAAAGAAGAAGAGGCAAGCTTCATAAAGAAACTCCAAGTGGGTACTGGAAGATTTAGAGGTAAGCTTCCTTTCATATGTTTTTCTTGTGTTGGAGTTGGTCATTATGCTGCTAAGTATCCCTATAGAGAAACTTAGGAGAAAGGAAAAGAAGTCGCAAAAATAAAAAGAAAGAGGTTTGAAAACAAGAGAAGTTTTTATACACATGAAGACAGTGATGGTATTTCAAATAAGAAGGTGAGTCCGATCAAGATTGCCTCTTACTTAATTTGAAGATAAAAGTAATAATAAGTTTGGTGACCTATAATAAAAGGGTATTTTTATAGAAAAATTTGACAGGAATATATCAGATGCAATGACAGTTATGAATGTCAGTAAATATTCAATTTTGGGAGCAACCCGCTTTCTATTGATCAAGAATGAAGAAGATGAAGCATCATCAGGTATGGGTTTTTGTTCAAAATGTGATCCATTTTCTTATCTATACAATAATGATAATGACGATGATAGTGAAACAACTGAACTTGCACTTATAGGTAAAAGTGAATGTAAGCACTCTAAAGAGAAAGCAGATTCACAAATGATGCCTCTAGAAGCAGCAGATCAAGGCAAGTTAGAATCAATAGACAATGCAGATGTACCTATGCTAAGAAAATATAATTATCAACAATGGAAAGAAAAGATGAAGTATAACCTAATGAATCTTGATGTCTGGAATCTAGTGTGAAATGGTTACACCAAGTTTCCTCCATCAGACAAGGAAGTGTAAAAGAATAGTAAATATTTGAGTAAAATCTTTTGTAGCATATCTAATTCGATATTGAATAATGTTATGCATTATACTACTGCAAAGAAAATGTGGGACAAGCTACAAGAAAAACATGAAGAAGTCCCAAAGGAAGATTTCATAGGTCTTGAAGTTGAGGTTGTCTCTCTAAGAGCATATCTTGAAAAATCAAATATGCGGAATGAAGAACTAATTCAAGCATTTGAAGAAAAAGAAAATGGGCCAAAAGAAGAGATTCTCAAAATAAAACAACAAATGGAGGAAAGAAGAAAGATTGAAGAAATTATGAAGAAGCAGGAAAAGGAATATCAAGTTGAGGTAAATATCATAAAAGGTAAATTAGAAGAAAATGATAAACATTTGCGATTTCAAGACAATACTAATATTTTGGATAATATTCTTAGTAGTCAAAGGTCTCTTGCCATCAAATCTGGTCTTGGTTTTCATGAAACTGTTGAAGGAGGTTCTAGCTCACAAGTTGAGGCGAAGAATTCTAATGTAAAATCTGAAATGCTCAACAAAGAGATAAGAAGTCAAACTCATCATCAACCAAGGAAAGAAAATATTCAAAGGAAATCATTTACTCATAACTGTAGAAGTGTTAATCAATTTTCTCCTCTGATCAATAATGTTGAATGTTCTATATGTCATAATTATGGACATGTTGTCTCCAATTGCAGAAGTAGAATGTTTCAAGCTAATAACCATCTCATAGAAATATCATCAGATTCCAGGTACTTTAAGGGATATTGTTTTGCTTGCAATATGTTTGGTCACAAATCCATTTATTGCAATAGAAGGAATATGAAACATATAAGATGTTATGCTTGTAACAAGTTTGGGCATGTAGAAAAAGAATGCAGGAACAATTCTATGGATTGCCACAGACAACATGGTAAGCAACCAGATAAGAACATTAATGTCAGAAGACCTGAAAAATATGGATCCACCAACATTTCTCATAATAAGTAGGAAGAAGAAGAACATATAAGGTGTGGTATTTCTCTTTTCTCATTCAAAGATGAAGTTGAATGATACATAGATAATGGATGCTCTCATCACATGATTGGAGATAAGAGTAAAATGGAGTCTCTCAGGAAGAACCAACATGGTAATGTTATTCTTGGAACTAATGTTTCAGCAAAATTTTTAGGACAAGGTAAAGCCAGAATTAATAAAACTAGAGGAGAAATTGATGCGTTATTAGTTCAAGGGTTAAAGCAGAATATTTTAAGTGTAGTTAAAATGGAAAATAAGGGATATATAATTGTGTTTACATCAACCAAGTGTAAGGTTATGAATGAAGTAACTGGAAAAGTCATATAAAGAGGATATAGAAACCTAGATAAATTATATGTGTTTTAAGAATGAAATTCTCATAGACATGAGAAGGATTCAAACTTAGATTAAAAGAAGATGGTGCCTATTGCAGTCCCTTATTCTTAAATTAATATTTCTAACTTTGACTGCCGAAGTGGTGAGAGGTACTTGACCTCATGAAAACAAAATATTTTTGATGGTTGATGATTACAACCTGTTTTGTATATTTAGAAGTGCTTTTGGCCTTTATAAGTTGTTGATACCTTGATGGATGACTGGTTGATGAAGATACTTTGATGATTCTGCAGATTTGATAGTAAACAGTTGGCACAGGTTCAGGGGGAGCATTTACTGTTCTTCTAATAACACATTCTTAGTATTATGTTTGCTTGATGCATAATGATGCTTATCAATAGGTGATGTTGCCGAATTTCTTGATTATGATATATGCTTGAGTTACATATTGGTGAAATAAGTTCTTGATGAAGCAGTGTTTGTATGATAATTCTTCTTTGTATAAATATAATTCATGGTTGTTGATATGCTACTGCTACATCTTTTGGATGATACTTGGAAATATGACATTTTTTAAGATGATGAAGAATGATTCTACAGTACCCTATCTTACTTTATGATGATATGCTTGGTCCTCACTTATGTTGTTGTTTCTGCATACCTGGTCACAAGTTGATGATATTGAAGCTACATTGTCTTATCCTCCGAATTGATGATGGAAATATATAGGTTGTTGTTTTTAGTGTTGTTGACATATGATTATGGTGCAAATCATATATGGTGTATAGTTTCTGATAACTATCATGGTCTTATTGAGGTCTTCTGTGTCTTTGTTATAAATTTCATATATATCATTTGATGTAAAGGTCATGTAAAGACCTATGATGTACTCATTGTAAAATTCAGTCATGTATGGACTATTATCGTCAAGTCCTTTTGGACATATGATGTAATATGTAAACCCATTTTGATTGGGAGATTGATGCAAGTTTGAGTCCTTAGTGATAGGACAAGTCATATGAGTCATAGAGTCATGTACTTCATTATACATCGTTCAAAAATTTCAACATGTGCTCAAGGGGAGCATGATCAATATTCAGAGTATTCAGTTCTCAACAGTTCAGATCTACAACACTCAAGAGAGAAGCCTTCATTTAGCATTAGCCATCCCTTTGCCCTTGATTTCAAAGGGGGAGAGTAACTTGGTGTTTGAAAATCTTGGGGCTTGGCTTGATGTGTTTTAAAGGTATATACAGGTTGTGGTGACCAAACACCAAAGTGGTTTCCATCAAGTCCAAAGGGGGAGATTGTTGGCATTATGATTTATGTGTTGTCCTTGATGGCAACCTACCTGATGAGTTGTCCTTGATGATAACCTACTTGATGCGTTTTCCTATGATGGAAACCTACTTGATACAAATTTCAATAGGATGTCTACAGATGTGACAAAAAGTTTTGACAGAGGCATAACAATTCAGAGGTAGAGGAATGACAAAGTTAAAATTTCAAGAAGTATACGTGGGTTCTATAAGAGAAACTGCATACACATGCGGGTATGAAGAAGAAAAGGTGCATACAATTTCTGCACCATGGTATTCTAAATACCAAGGATCATTACCATGGTATTTCCCTGTGATATTGAGCCCAACAACATATGTTTTGATCTCGTCTAAGAAAACCATAAGCCGGAGTATGGTTTTGACCTACGGTATTGGATAAGGCCTAAGCTATATAAGGAGATGAAGATCAAAGTGGTGTAGGTGTGCAAGTAATGAATATTTTATGAATAATTATATCTAAAGAAAATATGCATGTATTGGGTTGTTGATGTTTTTATTGATCTAAAACTAAGTATGCACCTCAGAATTTGATGATGGATCAAATATAATAGATCTAAGATGACAATCTTTATTATGAGGTGATTTGATATGTGTTGATAGTGTATTGACGCGTGATTTTTCTTTCTATGATGAGATCTCGGTATGTCTGAAGTTCTATGTTGCAGTGAAGGTTTGAATAAAAAATTCCAAATCTATATGCAGGTTTTATAGCCTGCAAGGTGCGTATAGATGCGAGTGTGACACTAGCATGTCATGTATACGCCGATTTTTTTCCTGAAAAGCACGTATACATGTGAATATGCTTTGATGAAAGCGCATACATAAATTTGGGTTTTGATGAAAAGGATGTATAATCGGTTTAATCAGTCTTGCTATGTTTTTGATGTCTGTTAATGAAGTCTTTTGGATGATCTAGGCTTAAACAGTGATGTTTTGACTAAAGATTGATTGATTGAAGAATGATGTTGATACTTGACGTTTGAGATTGAAGTTCAATAAAGGTTTTGTGGTTGTTTCAGAATGATGCAGTAGATCTGAGTATGATTCAATATTTATTTGAGAATGACAGTGGTCCAGTTTTTAGAAATCAGTGATTTAAGATCTATATGCGGGTATTCTTCATAGATTGCACATACACACACGGGTTTTCTACTCTAAAGTAGTGTACATATTTTGACATATGGTTGATCAGGGTTTGTAGTAACAAAATCTAGTTTCTGTGTTGTGTAGTTTGTTCATTGGTATTTTGGTTACAGTGTTCTGACTATTCTAACTGTTTAAGTTTATTTATGTGTTTCAATTGATTCAGTGATTGGGTTTCAGTGATTGGTTGGTTATGTTGGTTCAATGGTTGAATTACAGTGATAAGTTTCAGTTTTGATGATTGGTTTTGAGCTTAAATGTTGGAGTTGGGTCCAGTTTGAAAATTTAATGAAACGTGGCCTACAAGTTGTGATGTGTTGTAGCACGTGGATCCAGTATGAAAATTTATGAAACGTGGTCACTGTAGATGTTGAAGGTTGGAGCCTTTAATGAGGGAGTTGAAACTTCCTTCAAGTGGTATTTGGTAAATCAGATCAGGGAGTTGGAGCTCCCTTCTGGTGGATGTCGGTAAACGAGATCAAGGGGTTGGAGCTCCCTTCCAGTGGGTGCAAGAGAACGAGCGAAGGTTGTAGCCTTCTTCAAGTGGGTGCCTACGTGCTGGTATGAGTCTGTGCCAGTACAAGATTGTAAAAATTGTTTTTTTATATTAAAAAGAAGATAGAGATGACAACAACGATGGTTTTTTTCCACATTGAGTTTCCACCTTAAATACCGGTGTTCATGTGTGATTGTTTATTTTGTTCTTAGTGCACATGGTTACTGTTTATTTAATGCTCAATGAAGTATTGACGCACTAACTTAAGATAAACAAAAGATGAATTAACTGATAAATATGTTTTACTGGTTATACGCTAGTTTTATTAGTAACAGTGGCGTACACACTCAGATTCCCTTCAATAAAGTCACGTATAGAAATCAGGATATGAAATTGAAAATTTAATGGTTTGAAAATACTGATTCATCCCCACAATATTTTCCCAACAATAAATATTTAGCTATTTCATTGGTTACAATGGTAAATTTGACCATGCTTTTTTCTAATTTGAATTTTTCCCAATCATAAAGGTATGCTACACAAACAATTTGACTAATATCGACGCCAATTAGAATTATTTTTGAGCTTATAATTGGATTATATGATTTTTTATTTCTATAATGTGAAATTAGTTGATTGAAATTACACAATGTGAGTATCCTAAATTCTAAATATAATAACCCAATTTCATGAATTTCGACCTGTGTTAGGCTCACATTAGCCAACTTTATCCTTTGGGATATTGTATCTATAGTAAACTGAATTTTCCCATCGATTTTTTTTTTATGGAAGGAGCATCCTCATTCAATGAATTCTTAATCATCACCCACCCTCGATACCGGTTATAATGATTTTGGAACTTAAATTTGGTAGATATGATTTTTTATTTCTATAATGAAAAATTTGTTGGTAAATTCTGAATATAGTCATGCAATTTCAAGAATTTCGTAAATTCTGAATAGAGATATACGGAAAGTATCGTAAATTCTGAATATAGTCATGCAATTTCAAGAATTTCAAGATGTTTTGAACTCATATCACCCAACTCTATCTTTTACCATGATATTGTGTCCATTGTAAACTAAGCTTTGGCTACCCATTCTATTTTGTAGAAGGAAGTTCCCCATTCAACAAATTCTTAAACACTGCACCCTATTGGAAAATTTGTTTAGGGTTTAAAAAATTGTCGAGCTTACATTAAGTATGGATTTAATGCAAACCCATTTACACAAAATACCACTTATATTAATTATATTACGATATAAAATTATCTATATTAAAAGAATAGGATGAAATCCCAATGTTCTATAATTTCTTATCAAATTTTCTAATTACGATCATTTTGGAATTTAAATTTGATAAGTTGTAACGTAAAATTAGGGTTAAAATTGAGCAATGAAATTATCCTAAATTGTAAATATAATCACCCAATTTCATGGATTTTGATACATTTTAGATTGGATTTAACTCACTAAATTTTAATCATTTTGATTTTGAAAATACCAACACTTGTCTCATTATCCTATTCTATTTTTAAAAATTAATTTTAATTACAAACTTTGAAATTGTTCTTAAATAACTAATAATTGCATCAATATAAGTAATATCTACTCATGAACTATTATTATGAACAAATGGATCAAGAAGTAGAGGATTGTGAACTCCATATTTTTCATGTTTTCCATCTTTGCTAATGTCGCCTGTTAAAGCTCATATTTTTCTTTTCGTAATTGATTCACATTTTGCAAAAAATCATTTTTCTTATTAATATGTTTGGAAGAATTATCAATAATTTATTTTTTCATTCAAGATCATCATTTACCTCTAGAATTTTCTTTGTTGTCAATTGGACTCCAACTTTAAGATAATTTGTCTCCAATGAAACATGAAAAAGTTCTTTGTTACTAATTTCATCAATTTTGCATGGTGTTGTCACTATGACAAACGCCCTCCAAAATTTTGCTTACACTCAAATTTTGGAACCTCCTTGTGATCCTATGATTTATCATTCATTGTTTTTCTTATTTGCTTCATGATGGTTCAATGATTTTCTAAGCGTTTAAGACTTCTTATGAGGTTCTAGCTATTGAAGTCACTTGCTCACACATGCTTAGATTTCAATGCATTTACAAGCAATCTTCTTCCCAATAATATTAAGGGTAAATGTATATCTTTGAATTCAAGTATTGTGCAGTACTTGAGAACAATTCTTGCACAACCTTTGGAAATACAACATGCGCAGTCACTAGTAATAGTGATTGAAAAATCCTCCGTAATAGGCATTGCACAACTCATTGATCCTACGTAGCCCCTACTGACAGTTCTTGTGAGGTAATAGGGACATTGCATTGCACAACCCATGATGACAGTCAATGCACAACATTATTTGACAATCTCTCTCACTCTTAGTGGTAATTGTATCATCATTCCAGTGAGTCTTCTCAACTGCACCTTTTGCTTTCACAAGTGTCACTTTCACTATTGCGATTGTCATTTTTTAATCCTTTTTCTTTAAAAAGTGTCACTTTTTCTTCTCTTCACTTTAGCATGTGTTTATTTAAATTTCTTTAGCTTTTTCATGTGTTGTTTTCACTTTTTTCTTACTGTCTCAAGTGTCGCTTTTAATTGTTTGCACTTCTACATGCGTTGCACCTTGGCGCGCCACTAGAGGTAGATTTAACACACTCTTATACATTATCTAATCATATATATAACAAGAATACATGCTAGACACATTCCCATAGCTTAGCATACTTTCTAGTTGCAGTCGACACTTCTGTTGTAACTTGTATTCTAATTGTCACAAAGCTACGTTTTAACCAACACATATAGAAATAAGTGTCACTTTGTTGTCATTTCAATGTCTACATGTAGATTTTGAGTATGGTACATTCTATTGGATTTCATTTGATGCTATACATATGTGTAATTTGTTTTTGGAACTTGTTTACATAATGCTTTCCCCTGGTTCTATTGATCCAACACTTAGCCAATTTGGGAGTCCATCCCTATCCTCACATCTTGTGCAACTCATGAACATACCTTATCTTCCATGCAAGTGATGAGTAATATGTGCTCTACTAATTCTTAGTGATGAAATATTTATCTCTTGAACCTGTGCACTTTGATCATCTGTTGTAGTGGCTACAACACCCTCCAAAATGTTGGCCTACACTTGAATTTTGGAGCCTACCGTGGATCCTATGATCTATTGTTCCTCAGTCACTTATTGGTAAGCTCATGATTTCAATCTCCCTTCCTAAATATTAAGATCCTTTCATGCTTTCATCTTTATATATCATGTGTCTGTTGAAGTTTCTAAGTCTAACTGTTAGAAACCCTTCATGTACTTTACTGATTTATTCCTACCTAGTTGTTCTATTAATTAACAAGTTATTTATCATGTAAATACTGGAAATAAATACAAGTACATGCTCAAAACATTACAGATCATCATTTGAAGGAAACAGAAACAAGCACACAAGTGACACCATTGTTTTTGGACTAATGTCCCTGAAAAACCCAATGCAGGAAAGTCGTGCAGCTATCTGAGGGTTTGATTTATTAAGCAGTTTCATAATACAATTTGGGTGCCAGATCTAGCTCACCCAACAGAGAAAAATCTCGATAGTAGTACCTCTTTGTCAAAGACAGATGTTTTGGCTAAAACCCCAAATAATGACTCCAGCAACTTCACAGCTCCAATATGCCCCACAAAACCCCAGCGTCAGCCTCTAGGGACAGCGTCAGCCCTGTCTGGTCGAGTGTTTGCACAACGTCAATCTAGCTTGGCCTATATCAGCCTCTGGAGGCACTGCATCAGCACTTTGGCCCTCTATGTCACTCATGATGGCCCTCTAAGGCACTGTGCAGCTCCTAGCTGCCTCTGTGTGAGCCCTGGTTGGCTCTATGTGAAGCTCTAATTGGTTCTGCGCCCCTCTCTTTGGCTACTGCGATGATCCTCACGGTGCTATCTCTGCCTCTTTACTTTTGTATTCACTACCCCTCAACTGCAATAATGATCACTCTCTCAACTTTCTCAGCAAACCTAACCCTATAAAGTCAAAATCTTGATCTCTTGGTGTGTTCTCCAAGAGACCCTCAAGCCTCCTCTTATACTTTTCTCGTTGACAAATCAACGACCGATATTAAGTCCCTAATCAATGGCTAAGATTAGATCTAGCTTGATCCATGACTTTTGGACCATTCTAACACAGTTTTATATTAGTTCACATTAATTTAAAAATATTAATTTTTTTTACTATCTCCCAAACTGTTTAGAATCTTCCCAAACCATTTCTAGGTATTGGAGATCTCATGTGCTTTATCCTCTCCACCAATTTTCGTAGCTAGAGAACATATGATGCTACCCCAAATCAATACTCCCTCTTAGCAAGGACTCTATTCTAGCAATACTCCTCACTGAGTATCATCTTGATCATCCGGCATTGGTTCCTATGCTGATGCTAGGCTTACTGCCCATCACCTGCACTGCTACATCCTGTACTGCTACCCATGGCCTTGCCACTTCCACTGATGCATCTGTATTGCAACTCCCTCTGCATCTATGATGTTGCCCATGGCCCTGCCACTACCACTACTGCATCTGCACTATAGCCACTCTCATCATGCTGCATCGTGCTACCCATAGTACTACCGTTGCTAATTTATGCACTACAACTCAGTTACTAAGAAGTAAGTAACTAATCTCCCAACTCTGACATCTCTGTCAGGCTAGAAACACTCTTGATGCTGAAGCTCCCTCTTTCATTAACAAGTGCTCCCTCCCTAACCTCTATGTTGCTGCAACAACTCTGTGCATCTCGCACCATTACACACCTCTCTGTGCCATCTTGCACTGATGCAACATTCCCGTGCTTCTCATACTGCTGCCTCACGTTGTCCTCGGAATCCTGCATTGTAGCTCCCTTTGTCGCTCCATCTGCATCTGTCTCTACTAACATCCACCAGTATTGCTACTCCTCTTCGGGGCTCCTATAGCAAGGTCTAATCCAAGAGAATGGGTACCTCAAGGATCCTGCCCCTCATTGCATGTAGTCCATCTGACTATAGCTCGATGTCTCCCCACTTCCACTCAAGTGGTGTGTGTGCACTCATGGCACAATCATCGTCTATCTCCACTTCCTTCTTTGCCCTTGCTATCGCAACCTTGGTCTTGGAGGCCTCTCCCTTGCTCTTCTTCCTTGGACACTGGGTCGCATAATGACCCAGCTCCCCATAGTGGAAGCATTTGACCTTGGAGATGTCCTTCTTCTTCCATATCTCCTTTTTTCCCTCAGATGTTAAGGCAACATCCACCTCCTCCTCCTTCTTGATTTTGATCCCCTTGTCGTTGCTTCCCACCTTGCTCAGCCTTTTGATCTCTTCTTGGTGAAGAGCTGCCCACATTTCCTCCCAATTTGGAAGGGTTTCCTTACCCAATATGCTCTGGACAAACACCTCCAAGTCTTCTGACACTGCATTTAGGGTTGTTTTCACCATTAATTCTTGATCCGACATGGCTCTTATGGAAGTCAGCTAATCCGGGATCTCCTTCAATCGATAGAGGAAGGGGTCGATATGTTCTCCCTTTTGCATTTGGTATGACTACAACTAATTTTCTAGTAACATCCTTCTATACATAGAAATATGTTGGTACAATTTCTTTAGGGCCTCCCACATCTCATTTTCTATGTCCTTTTCGGCAATATGTGGTACTACATGGTCCTTGACCCCATCAAGAATGATTCTCTTAGCCCTCACCATTGCCTCCTTGTACTTGTCGTTATCAGCTGGGTTAATTGGGATAACTATCATCCTCAAGGTGAAGTGCTTGACATGATTCCTGTCTAAAATGGATAAGATTATGGCCTTCCAGAATAAGAAGTTTGAGGCTCCGTTCAGTCTATCCTGGTCTCTTACCCCGTTCACTAGCATGTCGTTGCTCCTCTACTTCCCTCCTGGAAGTTCTCAGTGTGACTCCCTCTGAGCCTCGATTTCCCTCTTGGAAACCCTTCTGCGAATGTAAATATGCCCCGACTCCGATCGCTAGTGCAGTTGCACCAATGATCCAGATTTCTTGGTTAGAAATCCTCAGTAACAACTCCCTCCTCCTTGGTCTTACCCTGTTAGATATTGTCCTGACTACAGTACCCCATCATCTCCACTCTGCAACTTACCCATAGCCTCCTAAACCCCAGCAAACTGAAGGTTAGAGCTCCTAGGCTCTGCGCAATCCTGACACTAGCAAATCAGCTTCCTTAGCCAATTGTGTCAACCCTCCTAGTCTCTGTGTGAGCCTGCCTTTGCCTGCCTCAGCCTCTACACTACCTCTTCTTGGCTCTAACTTGATGATGTAGGCACTGCATCACCCCTTCCTTGCTACTACTCTCCTAGCAACAACTTCTGTCACTCGGGACAACTATTTTCTACTGTTGCTGCTTTGCTTGGTTGGTGTCCTGAGTTCTCCTGTGATTTGTAACCACGCTCTGATACCATGTTGAAGTTTCTATGTCTAACTGTTAGAAACCCTTCATGTACTTTACTGATTTATTCCTACTTACTTGTTCTGTTAATTAACAAGTTATTTACCATGTCAATATTGGAAATAAATACAAGTACATTCTCAACGCATTACAGATCATCAACTGAAGGAAACAGAAACAAGCACACTAGTGACACCATTGTTTTTGGACTAATGTCCCCGGAAAAATCCAATGCGGGAAAATTAGTGCAGCTATCTAAGGGTTTGATTTATTAAGCAATTTTACAATAAAATCTAGGTGCCGAATTCAACTCACCCAACAGAGAAAAATCTCGGCAGTAGTACCTCTCAGTCAGAGACAGATATTCCAGCTGAAACCTTAAATAATCACTATGGTAGCTTCACAGCTCCAATCTGCCCCACGAAACCCCAGCGTCAGCCTTGTCTGGCCCAACGTTTACCTAGTGTCACTTTGGCTTGGCCTACGTTGACCTTTGGAGGCACTGCTTCAATCCTCTGGCCCTATGCGTCACTCATGTTGGCCCTTTGAGGCACTGTGCAGTGCCTGGTTGCCTTTGCGTGAGCCCTAGCTAGCTCTGCATGAACCCTTGGCTAGTTCTACGTCCCTCTCTCCAGCTATTGCGCTAATCCTCCCGGTTCTATCTCTGCCTCTCTGCTTCTATATTCACTTCCACTCAGCTACAACTCTGATCACTTTGTCAACTTTCTTAGCAAACCCAACCCCAGAAAATAGAAATCTTGATCTCTTGGTGTGTTCTCCAAGTGACCCTCATGCCTCCTCTTATACTTTTCTCGTTGACAAATCAACGGTCGACATTAAGTCCCTAGTCAACAGCTAAGATTATATTTGGCTTGATCCATTACTTTTGGACCATTCTAACACAGTTTTATATTAATTCACATTAATATTTATTTTCCCTAAGTTTAGACTTTGGGACTCCATTAAAAATATTAATTATCTTAATATCTCCCAAAATGTTTAGAATCTGCCCAAACCATTTCTGGGTATTGGAGATCTCATGTTCTTTAGCCTCTCCACCAATTTTTGTGGCTAGAGCACATTCGATGCTACTCCAAATCAACAGTGCTATCTTTGGATGTGGGGATTGTTGCTTGTCATGAAAAGGGAATTTTGTTTTGCTTCAAGGGGAAATATTTGTGAGAATGGGTTGTTTTCATCATATAGACATGTTTCACACTCATTTGCAAAGTTTCACACACTATTACACAAGTGTCACCATTATCCTCACAAAGTCTATCATTAGAGCCACACTTGTCATAAGCTACTGCAAAGGTTGTTGCATTAAGCAAAGTATGTTTTCATATGTTCTGGATGGTCTATGTTGTATCGCTAAGTGTTCAAGTGTGTGATCGTAGTCAATTTCTATCACTATTCACATTGGTTCCACTAATCCCACACTTAGCCAAATTCCAGAGTTTTCCTAGAAACCTAGCCTCATCCAGCTTTCCTGAACTTCACACTTCGCATCTGCAACCCTCAAGCATTTCCATTGTCTACTGGAACTATGCAATGCGTGGAAATCCTAGCCTCCCTTGGCATCCAAAAATGCACAATGGCTTCCTCTAATGTCCTTGCCTTAGTTGGAACCCACTGTCTCCAGAAATTATGCAGTTTTGTCCCTTAAGCTTCTCAGTTGCCTAGTCCACCTTACCTCTTGAAATTGCACACGTTTTTCCTCCTGGGGCCTTATCCCACAATAGTCATTGCCTACTTAAACTGTGCAATTTGGTCTGTCAATGGTCACTGTGCAATTCCTTCCCTTAGTGAGGATTGTGCAGAGAATTTCTCTCAGTCTGGCTTGAGTTGCGCACTATGCAGTCTCAGCGCTCAAGATTGACCCTTGGCTACTTGAACTGTGTAATTGCGTAGTCACTGAGCCTTCTCCCATGACCCGTCACTAAGTCCTAGCCCAGTTTATGAATCCAAGTGCAGCATCTCAGACTAGTGGTTTATCAGACTGATATAATCTTGTCATGAGTAGATTACAGATACAATAATTCTACCAGGCTATGATAAGACGATCAAGAATGAGATCAAGAGGATGGCATGCTAGATTTCTCTTAAGGAGCTAAGGATAAGAGATAGTTATCATATAAGAACACCAAGGAACCCAAGGTATGATAGAAGATCAAGACCACATGAAGACTCCATCTGATGTATAACCCTTTGGAGGGTAGGTATGGGAAACAAAACACATATTTTTGAAATACACCTCTTAGTGTAGCATGAAGGACCACTTATCATTGTCATATCATTATGTCTTCAATGACATGCATGGTTGAAAGCACTAAAATTCATTCCATGTGTTTCCTCTAAGTGTCTTGCTCCCTTTCGCTTATTGGATCAATTGTCATCTTTTGTCATTTTTGGTTGTATGTCATGTTTGTGAACCTTTTATGGTGATCTCAAAGGTTGGTCTTTGTGTATACGAGTTGTCCTAGCCATGTAAACACTTGTCGCACTAATACACAAAGTATTGGGCATTGTCGCATAAGTGTCATCATGGTCGTCCTAAAGTCTATCTCAAGTGTTACACTTGTCGTTTCTTGTCATGAGACAACCACTCACAGGGTAATGATTTGTTTTTTGTCCCGATGTTTTATGTTTTCATGTCATTGAAGTATGTTAAGTGTGTGATCACATTTCAAGTTCATTACAAGTCCATCTTCCTATCGCACTTAGCCATTTTAGGAAAATCTTCCCCACCACGCAACTCAACTTCACTAGGCCCTGACTGAGATGCACACTACAGTCTCAACCCTCGATGATGTGACCTTGCTGATTGGAGCTGTGTAGTGCACGACCACTATCCTCCAGCGCATTTGCACTACATAATTCCAAATTTCAACAGCCTTCCTTGACTCCCAGAATTGCGGAGCAGTTCCTTCTAATCCAGCTTGAGCTTCACATTTTGCACTTTCAGACCTCAAGCTTTTCCCTTGCTTGTTGGAATCCCATAGTGTGCAGAGAGCCCAACCTACCTTGGCCTCCATAACTATGTAGAGGTGTCCCCAGTTTCCTCCCTCAGCCAGAGCTCACTATCCTCAAGAACTTAGCATTTTTGGCTTCTAGGCCTCTCTTTTTCCCAGTCCTCCTTGCCTCTGAAAACTGCGTAGAACTGACCTCCCTTGGATTCACCTTGCACCAACCATTGCTAACTTGAACTAC
The DNA here is from genome assembly GCA_000404065.3 of Pinus taeda. NCBI lineage: Eukaryota > Viridiplantae > Streptophyta > Pinopsida > Pinales > Pinaceae > Pinus > Pinus taeda. Next base: position 159,116 of record APFE030587899.1, on the reverse strand, counting down.
ATAATCACGTCTCCCAGTGGCCACTACGCAATTTTTCTCCTGAGTGAGGATTGTGCTCAAAAGTTCCTCAGTTAAGCCTGAGTTGTGCTCTATGCAGTCTCAGTGATCAAGTTGTCTCCCTGCCAATTAGAACTGCACAATGCACAATCACTGAGCCCTATCTCCTAGCCTATGAGTTTTCCCAAGCTCATTCCATGGATGATAATGCACCATCTTAGAGTAGGGAATTTTCGGATTGATGTCATCCCGTCATAAGTGAATTGCAAGAACAAGTACACTCAAGTCATGACAAGATGATGAAGAAGGAAAAGTAGGAGGGAAGCATGCCTAGAGACTCACTTGTAGCCGAACTGATAGATGAACCTATCGAGATCAAGCAAAGAGCACATGTATGCAACCACCTCTCAAGACCAAAGATCATTGAAGACCCCACATCATCAAGCTATGCAGAGGAGAAGAGAGAGCACATCCAAGAACACATCTATCATTCAACAACAACAACGGATTGACATTTCTACCTCAGTAAGTCAATCCATGTTAGCAGTGTCATGTCAAGTTGTGTCATGAGTTGTCAAATGCCACATCACTATTATGAGCCATGTATATGGCAAATCAAATGTAATGTAAAGTGGAAGTCCAATGTATACACATGAATATGAAGAGTCATGTCAGTTGAAAATTCATAGGAAATTGAACAGTGATGAGGTAAATCAAAGAGTCAGAAGGGTCAAGCATCACCCCTTGGTTATATATACCCCCCTCATTATATGAGAAAGTAATTTTTACCTTGGATCCTCCTAAAAAGCATAGAGATTTTCAGTCAGTTCTTTGAGGAGAAAAAAGTGGCTCCAATGTCCCACTACTGGGGCTAGTGATGTATGATGTAAACTCATGTCTTGGAACTTTTTCTTAATACATAATAATTTTGAGGACAACACGCTTCCATGCATGACTTATGGATGTTTATAAGACTATTCTGTGAGCATTTATATTTCATGTCTGTTTTCACATGTATTAAGATAGTTGAAATGTTTCGGTTGTTTTAGTGCTTATCTTGTTGGGAATGTGTTGTAATGGTTATCACTATTGTCTCATCCTTGTAGAATATTATGCAAGATACTAGATAGACCTTTCCTTATGCATCAGTTGTAATGATTGTCACATTCGTTGTGGACTATTCCGTTGGATGGTAGACAAACCTTTCCTTGTTCATTGTTTCTAACAACTGTTGCTGATCCAGGTGGATATTGGTGGCCACTAGCCAAGTCCACTTGGACCCCCACCATTGTTTCTTTCATCTTTTTAGTTTCCTTAATTGTAGCACAATTTACAATTTTTAGCAGTTTTCAAATCCTCAACTTTCAGAGCTATTTTGAGGCCCTAAACAACATTTTTTGGGAAAAATGGGAACTACATGGGTCCATGGGTCGACCCATGTTTCTCTTCCTAAAGTTGCAGTTCTTGGATAGATTTCTAATGAGATATTGTGCTCATCAAATAGAGATCATATGCCAAAGTTATGACCCCGGGAAGTTGATGTACCAATTTACCCAAACGGGGCCCACAATTTGGCGTTTCATCTTCTAGGGTTAGGTTTTTTGATGTTTAGGGTTTACCATTATTTCTCAACAATAAATAGGCCTTCGAGCCTCATTTTAACATAGTTTAGAGGCATGTGGCTGCCACATCTCTTCTCAGAGATAAGTTACCATCGCCCTAGCTGGTTTATTTCCATTTCTATTTGTAAGCATATTTCAGTGTTTTACATTAATGAAATGAAGTATTATTTCCACTGCATCTTTGTGTTTATGGTTATCTCTATAATTTGTTGGTGCCTGTTTAATTCTAGATCAAGTGGTATCAGAGCGTTCTGCTTTTTCTCTATTTTTCTTTGCATGTCCCCAACGAGGTCGAGATATAAGGAGTTAGGGCTTGAACTGGTCGAACCTTTGCAAGAGCAGCCTCACAAATCTCGACGGCCTACCATGGCGAATGAAAAGAAAAATGAGGGGGCAAGAGATCCTATCAAAATCTTTCTCCAAGAAGCCCTCGAGTGACAAAGGAACATGATGATGGATAACTTTGCCCAGATCCTTCAACGGCTACCCATGGGTGATGCATTAGCTTCCAAGACGTGTTGTAGGGAAGGGACCAAGACGTGCCATAGTTTACCAATATTTTCCATACCCTTCACACAAAATTGGGTATCAAGGATTCAGAGGAGCATTTGGTACTGAAATACTGCGGCTGCCTGCACAAGTACATCCAAGAAGAAATAGCATTCCTGAACATCTCCTCGCTTGGCACGACATACCGATATGTCATCAAGGTCGAGAAAAAGTTTAAACAGAAGAAGCGAGACTTTGGATCTACGAATCCAAAGCAAGGGAAAGGTGCCCCCAAATTGCCAAACAAAGGAAAAAGACAAGGTGGGGTGGCCCAAGACAACCTTCCAAAGCTGCAAGCAAAGAACAACGCCGCAAAGCCTAAAAAGGACACGGGAAAGTGGTGTGAGTTCCATAAGAGCTCCACTCACAACACAAGTGAGTGTCGGGCCAAGCAGTCACTCGTGGCTGAGCTAAAGGTTTCAAAATCAGATGCATGTTTCGACTCTGAGTCAAAACCAAACAAGGGGAATGACAAAGGGAAGTATATTATCGATGCAGAGGCCAATGCCACCATTGCCACCACGAAGATCCAGAAGGAGGAACCCAAAGATCTAGTGGAGGAGGATCGTCTCTTCCACTCCCAGATGTGGGTAAAGGGCTCCCCATTACAGTTCATTGTCGACAGCGGGAGCCAAAAGAACCTCATTTCGACAAAGGTCATGAAGCGTCTAGGCTTATTGACCACAACACATCCACAATTGTACACCATCGGGTGGCTTCACCAAGGACGAAATCTTTGTGTCAACCAGCAGTGTCGCCTTCCATACAACATCAAGCCCTTCATGGATGAGGTATTGTGTGACATTGCTCCCCTTGAAGTTTGTGATGTATTATTAGGACAACCATACTTTTGGAAGTGACATGTTGTGTATGAATCAAGGCCCCGTGGTATTATTGTTACTTTGGGAAATAATTTGTACAGGATACCAAAGGTTGCACCGCCTACCACCATCTCTTTGGTTACTGCAAAACAATGCAGTAAGCTCATTTCCAAAACCAGGAATTTTTTTTTCCTGATGATACACCCTCAAGGAAAGAAGAAGACGGTGGCCACGACCTCTAGACAGGGCCCCTCTGCACGACAACTACAGATGGACAAGGCCGTGAAGGAGTATGAGGACATCTTCACCTCCTCTACAGGGGTTCTACTACACTGTCAGGTTAAGCACTCCATCGATCTGACGATAGGTGTGCCACTGCCCAATGGGCCAATCTATCAATGCTTCATTCTGGACAACGATGAAATAAAGAGGTAGATTCAGGCGCTATTGCAGAAAGGTCACATTCGTCCGAGTTCATTTCCTTGTGGGAGCCCGATCGTGTTGGTATAGAAGAAGGATGGGACTTGGAGACTCTGTATTGACTACTGGATGCTGAACAAGATCACTGTCTGTAATAGGTATCCAATCCCACAGATTGATGACCTCTCGGACCAACTGAAGGGGGCAAAGATTTCATTAAGATCGATCTGAAGTCAGGATATCACCAGGTACCAATTGAACCCTCCGATGTGTGGAAGACTACCTTCAAAGCCAAGGAGGGCCTTTTCGAATGGTTGGTTATGCCTTTCAGATTGACGAATGCTCCTACAACCTTCATGAGGCTAATGGATGACATCTTATGACCATTTACCAACTCATTTGTAGTGGTATACTTGAATGACATCCTGATCTTTAGCCAGAGTTGGGAAGAGCACCTCCACCACATCCGATAGGTTCTCCAAACACTACGACAACACAAGTTATGTGCCAATTTGTAGAAATGCACTTTTGGCATGATCCAGGTTTAGTATCTGGGATACTTATTGATGAACCAGGGATGCTTGTGGATCCAGCCAAGGTTCAAATCATTCGGGATTGGCCATCTCCAACCACTCTGACAGATCTCTGCAGCTTTCTAGGTCTGGCCAACTTCTATCGCAGGTTCATGCTGGGATTTTCTCATATCACTTGGCTCTTGAGTCAAGTCACCAAGGGAGGAGCGAAAGCAAAATTATTTTGGTCTGAATCTCAATAGAAGGCATTCAAAGAGTTGAAAGATCACCTCTGCTTGGCACCAGTGCTCGCATTACCAGACTTGCAACAACCATTTGAGGTCAAGGCAGATGCCTCTAACTATGCTATTGGGGCAGTCCTTACTCAACACGGGCATCCAGTGGCATATCACAGTGAGACACTTTCAGACACAGTCTGGAAGTATCCCACTTATGACAAAGAGATGTATTCCATTGTGCAGGACTGCCGACAATGGAAGCATGAAATTTTGGGGAAGGAAATGATCATAGACACATACCACTGACTCCTGCAGTTCATACAGACCCAAGGGAAATTGCAAAATGATCACCATCAGAAGTGGTCCACATACCTACAACAGTTCCATTTGAATATCAAGTATAAGAAGGGCACCACCAATAATGTTACATATTGCCTCAATCGACCACCGATCATGGCATTAACCACTGTGCTTAACTCTTGTGGGCATGAGACTTCTAATTGGCCACTTATCTACAAAAGTGACCTAGAATTTGGCCACACATACTAGACACTCTTGGAGGGTTAACATGTTCCAGATTTTCACCTCCAGGATGCCTTGTTATGCCACCTAGGTCACGTTTTTGTTCCTTCAAGCGAGTGTGCCAAGATGATTTGGGAAGCACACTACAGTCGGGATGTTCGGCATTTCGAGGTCAAGAAAATGGTGGCAGTACTGCAGAAGTATTTATATTGGCCGAATCTTTGACAGGATGTCAGGAAGTACATCAGATCATGCATTGCCTACGCCTTTGCCAAACTGGCCATCAAAAAGAAAGGCCTCTATACCACGCTTCCTACCCCGAGTCGAACTTGGGAATCCATCTCCATGGTTTACATGTTAGGCCTTCCTTCCACTAGGCATGGAAATGACTGTGTTTTTGTGGTTGTTGACAGGTTCTCAAAGATGGCCATTATGGCGGCCTGCAAGAAGAATATCACAGTAGAAGCCACTGCTAAACTCTTCTTTGAATGAGTGTGGGTACACTTTGGGATCCCACAGTCTATCATCTCAGATCAGGACAGCAAGTTGCTTAGTACATTTTGGTCTAGTCTTTGGTTGATGCTAGACACCAAACTCACTAAGTCCATAGCCTTCCATCCTCAAATTGATGGCTAGACAGAGGTTGTCAACAGGATGATTGTACACATTCTGTGCATGTACAACTCAAAGCATCCACGCACATGGGATGAGATCCTCCCCTATGTTCAGCACAGCTACAACCAAGCTCTCCATAGCTCGACTGGCCACAACCCTTTTCACATGGGCTTGGGATTCTAGCCACTATGTCCCATTGATGTGGCCATGCCATTTGCAGCTACTCATGCAGATTCATCTCATGTCCAGTTCGAAACATATAAGGAAAATAGCTTCATTGAGCACATCCAACATATTCACTAGCAGGTCCATGACATTTTGGAGAAATCAAATGCCAAGTACAAGCAGCGACATGATCAACATCGGGTGCTGTTTGGTCAATTTAGTATGTCCTAAATTGCTATTTAAAATGTCAATCCGGGATTCGTAAACTGATGAAGTGAAGTGCACTGTATGTGCAAAATAACCGTTTTCTTAGTCTTTTGTCGTTTTTGAGTTTATTTTAGTTTGTTTTTGGGTTTATCTTCTGTGGATTCCCTAGTGTGAGATGGCGAAATTGAAAGTTAAGTATGGATGGTAATGGTGATTTCTACAATGATTTTCCAAACTTAAAAGTTCTCAAAAAGAAGGTTTCCAAACTGACTGTAATGAAATCAATTCTCAAAAGGAAGTAAATGTACCAAAACAGTGAACTAGTGACAATGGCCCAGTATCCTTACTACTGTATGAAAAAGAAAATAAAAATTGAACTTAAAGCAACTCGAAGACTGAAAGCAAAGCAAACTAAATCACGCTACTTCAACCCATATTCTGACCCTTCACCTTTCGACTCGCTTCGGCTATAGGAAATAATCATAAACAAGCTGAGTAATATGATATCTAAATTGCAGGAAATTAAATTGCATAAAAGGAAACTAAGATTTAACTACTCATTCATATTTCAACTCTTGAAAATGACATAAGTAATTCAAGCTCTAACTTGTAGGAAAGCAAACTAAATCATACTACGACAAGTAATATTTTGATTCCTTACTAATTGAGTCGCTTGGCTATAGAAAGGAAATCATAAACAGGTAAGTAATATGATGTCTAAGTGGCAGAAAAGCAAATAAGCAAAACAAAACTTGAAAGAAATGACAATGTTGGAATTAAACTCAGTAAATGAAAATCAGCAGAAAGGACAAGATGATCTCATGTCAGTAGTTATCAAAAATATGTAAATTTTCCCGGGCTGCCTACAAAAACCTGTAAAAGAAGCACTGATCAGCTATCAGTTATGAAAAAAAACATAAAGGAAATATGGACAGCAATGAACATCAGAACAGCACAATATATATACAAGCAATGATTATAAAAAGCAGTAAATGAAAGCAAGTAAGAAACTATACAAATATTTGGTGTACAGGGGCCCTCTGTAACCCCGGCCAATCAATCACTTAGTCACAAATCAAATTCAGGAATGTTGTCTTCTCATATATTAAAGTGCAGTAATAAAACAAAGTAAAGTACAGTACAGTGGGCTGATAACAACAGTCAAAATTACATCTCAAAAACTAGCTATCCAGCATATATCAACGCGTTATTTATAAGTGAAAATGTTGCAACTAATTCCTAAATTTTATGCTGCCAAGAGACATGTAAATCTCCACGGCCTAAGATCTAGCGTTATGGTCATTATGGCAGTTGAATCCATGGAGTGGTGGCTGCTCGATTCAGTTCACGGGCTGATCTATAGTTGTGCCAGTACCTCCGGAAACTAAGGATCGTGCCACGCAAACCTTCACATGGGCAAAACAGAGCCGTGCCACCGCAAAACTCCTCATTTGGCCCTTCCTTTGACCGTCATTGACCATGACCGTTTATGAGTGATTTGGCTGAACTGAGGGGACACACTCCATGTACACATCACTTGCAGCTTACCCATGTGGCCGGTTTCTCGATTGGACACCTGTATCATAGCCTTTAACAAAATGGCTGCGGAAACTTGGGCTGGCTGCGGAAAGTGACAAGTTTCCGCAGCGGTTTGAACAAAAATCTAAATCAAACAACAGTCATAAACATAGTTGGGAAACCATTTCATAAGCTCTTTTTAGACTAATATGCAATGATTTGACAGCTTGGTGGATGAAGTAAATGGAAAAAGAAGGCTGAAATGGTATATAGGGAAGTGCAGGTTTGGGACTCAACAGGTGCTACACAAGTTTCAGGTGGACGACAAATTATGGTTGCATTTGCAAAAGGAATGCCTTACCAGAACCTATCGGAAACTCAGACCACTTCGATATGGTCCTTACACCATTACCAAGGCTGTGGGAGACAATGCATTTGAGCTCAATATTCCCCCATTCCTTGGCCTGCACCCATTGTTCAATGTGGACCACCTTCGGCCATACTTTCCACCATTACTAGAGACATCTGACATTGCAGAACAACTCACACCCACAGAGTTAAATCCATATTGCATGGAACAAGCTGAAACTGATCGGATCATGGACACACAGATCGAGCACACTCACCAACAGAATATCCAACTGTATCAAGTTGTCAAAGCAAGCCAACTCCTTCACCAGGGCAAGTGGCTCACCAGGGACCAATTTTAGCAGAAGTTTCCTCATCTGATGGAGGAACTCAATGCAATTGGGACCATTGCTTCCTAAGGGGGGAGGAATGATCTAGGTGGATATTGGTGGCCACCTTACAAGTCCACTTGGACCCCCACCATTGTTTCTTTCAGCTTTTCGGTTTCCTTAATTGTAGCACAATTTACTATTTTTAGCCGTTTTTCGGGTCCGGAACTTCCAAGGCCGTTTTGAGGCCCTAAACGACATTTTTTGGGAAAATTCTCTTCCCAAATTTGTAGTTCTCGGATAGATCTTTCTAAAGAGATATTGTGCACATCAAACGGAGATCGTATGCCAAAATTATGACCCCGGGAAGTTGATGTACCAATTTACCCAAACGGGGCCCATAGTTTGGCGTTTCGTCTTCTAGGGTTATGTTTTTGGATGTTTAGGGTTTTCCATTATTTCTCAACAATAAATAGGCCTTCAAGCCTCATTGTAACACAGTTCAGAGGCATGTAGCTGCCACATCTCTTCTCATAGATAAGCTACCATTGCCCTAGCTAGTTTACTTCCATTTCTGTTTTTAAGCATATTTCAGTATTTTACATTAATGAAATGAAGTATTATTTCCATTTCATCTTTTTGTTTATGGTTATCTCTATAATTTGTTGCATTCCTGTTTAAATCCGGATCAGTCGCATCCATTGTGGACTATTTCGCTGGATGTTGGATAGGCCTTTCTGGTTCATGTGTGTCTCTTCCTGGATGGTACTATTACCTCTCACTTAAAGGCTCACTTTTCTCACCTTGTTGTTCGAAGATACCATTGCATCATTCTCCTATGTTGACAGCTAGAGCCAAGGAAAATATTTAAGGATTTGGCAACCGGGACTTCATACCGGATGGGACTCCTACACCAATTGGTGTGAGGTCTAATTGGGACTTCATATCGGGGAGATCCCCTTAGTCGATAGATTTCTAGCATCGTCAACATCATCTAAGGACAATCTTCTCCACCAGCAAATTGACCAACCTTGGAGCCTTGGTCATCAATCTGGTCACTTAGCCTTTCCAACTGCACAATTCATGGCTCCTCATGTCTTGGATTGTGTATTGCACAGTTGTAGTAGGTATTGTAGCCTCCCTGTGTCACCAAATTTCCCAACTATGCATTCACCTGAGTCTCCTTTTCATTTATTGTGCATTGCACAATTACAGTGTGCAAACTTGCTTCCCTAGATTCCTATCTTGCGCAATTGTGTAGTCCCTTCTTATGGTGGGTCTCCTACTACACATTGTGTAGTTCCAGTGAGTAGAAGGTAACCATTGGGTCATTGAAGTCCTCAATTGTGTAATTCATTGAGCATGTCCCTTAATTGCTACACATTGTACAACTACAGTGACTAGTTTGGCTCCTCCTATTGACTGAAAACCCTCATTGCATAGTCCCTTATCCTAGCTTGCTCTATATTGCACATTCTATAGTTCCAATGGACAATGAGAGCTTCCCTTAGTCCTTGTGATTCCCAACTGTACGATCCCTCCCTCTTCCTCTTTGAGCATTCCTCACTGCACATCATTAGTTAGCAAGCTCAATGTCTTACCTCCTCTGAATCTCTCACTACATAGAAGACTTGTCATACCCTCTCTTTACTGTACATTTCATAGTTATAGTCAGCAGTGATTCATCCTTGTAACTTTGTAACAAATAACCGTGCAATTTATCCAAGGAAGCCTCTCCCTCTTAGTCCTTACACAAACCCATCATAGTCAACATCTTCCATGAGCAAGTATAGGTAGAATAGGCTAATTTTGGGCTAATGTCGGTTTGTCATGACTGGCCCTCATTTGCAGGTGTTATAATCTCAACATTATTGTTAAGGTAAATCCTCTCTGTAGACAAAGGTGATCCCTCTAGCCCAATGATTGGTTCTAGCAACTGAAGTGACAATCTACTAGACATATTCCTAGATTACAATTGAAAATAAGAACGAAGGAGATGGCCTACCTCGTTCTGATGTTATTTTGATCTCATTTGTTGAAGACCTTGAACCGCTTGTATCACAGGCTTGTTCCTGCTTCTCTCAGTGTTTATGCACCTGCACAAGTGATCAAGACACAACAAGGCATGCCAAAACAAATTCTCTCAGTGTTTATGCACTTGCACAAGTGATCAAGAAACAACAAGGCATGCCAAAACAAATAGCAAATCCAATAGCAACCTACTTAACTGAGCAAGGAATGTCAAGATAAATGATACATGAACATATACATTTTGGGAAGATGAACCAACAGTTGTGTATTATTATAAAATAAAGGGAAGCTTACAACCAAAGCCTTGATGTTGATAGGCTCTCCTTGAGTGGTAATCCAAGTCCAAGCCAAGAACTCTCCAAGCACTCCTCCAAGACAAATGAATAGCCTCTAGGCACAATCTTAGCATAAGGGTGCAAATAGACATAGAACATCTATTTGGGAATGGGAGAGGATGAATTTATAGGCTGGGAAAGGGAGTTAGGATCTCTCCAAAAATAGGACTAAGCCCTCATCTAAAGGAGGTAGCTCATAGGGATAAGATCAAGAGGCCAAGTTGGGAGGATTTGACCTCATCTATGCCAAACAACCTCTAGCTCGTCGCTTTGGAAGCTTCTAGATCATGAAGCTTCTCATCCTCTTTGGAAAAATTACCTCTTTGGGATCATCGTGGGTATGCAAGGGAATAGAGAGATACCATCATTGGTCAAGTATAGTGTAACACATGACCATCATTATTTTAAGCCTTATAAGTGTGATGATTCTCAATTTAGGGTTTTAGAGATATTTCTTCAAGGAAAGCTCAATGCATTTTTCCAATCAATGTATTAGGAGGGATCTGAGTTGTATACATGAATGATTACACTACATAATGGTCATGTTTCAGGAACTTCGGGGTATGTCATAGGGAAGTGCAGGAGGTGTGACAAAATATTGTGTAACAGATGCCCCTAAAGCATGAAGGCAGAACGAGGAGCGATGGCTGAGATTCTTTACGAGGTTTTGCAAGGACGAGGACACAAATTGTTAGGAGACCTACAAATCAAGGACACATATACATATACATATCTAAGATCAAGACATGAATCTACGACATGGGTGCAACCATCCGGATGATGAAGACTATATGAAAAGATCCATGGTATGGGCGCAACCATCCAGAGAACAAGGATCATCATAAATATAAAGTCCCACGGTATCGTCACAACCATCCATATAGTAGAAACATGTGTACAATCATGAACAACATATAACTCCACGCAACCTGAGTCATATTAGACCAGACTTAGGGTCTTGCGCTCCATCCCAACCTGATCAAAGTATGAATTCTAACATGCAAATGAATGTGTTAAAGTCGAACATGCTAGAAAACCACCTGATTACTGGTCAATGATGTGGACTGTTAACAGGTACTAGAGAAACCACCAATGATGACAATGTCTCTCAAGGTACAACAATACAATCCATGAATGTGATAATGAATCTGAAGTTGAACACTTGTGGAATCACCCGGTCGAAAGCCAATCATGAAGATCTATCGTCGGATGCGAAGGACTTGCCATTAAGGCATGCAAGCTCTAAGGTACTAAAAGGGAGTTTCTAAGTCATCTTCATGGATAATGAGCTAAAGTCGATAGGAAGCAACCTATCAAGGGAGGGAAATGATGAATCCCCCTTCATCAACACGAAATAAGAAATAAAGTGGAATAATCTTCAAGACTATAACAATGACTCAAACGGTGTATAGGTAAATAACTGCAGATTGGACTTCTCTTGAACACTGGCGACACGAATCCAGAGTGTGATAGCACTTGACTCAACATAGGACTAAAGGTCATGATTACACAATGGAATAGTAAAATGAGAGGCAAAAATGGATCACCCAAACCTGGGAGGACAAGTGACCAAGTGAGGATATCCCAAACCCGACATGAGAGCAGAAGAGTGTCATGTTCAAAAGTGACATGCTGCCTATACAAAGGATGTTTCATCTTAATTTTTCCTCTCTATTTCTAGTGAATACCCCAATTATTTTTATCACAAGAATGAAGGGGATAGCGTATGCTTGTCATGTAAGTTCATTCCTCGAATTAATCCATCCTAGTAAGTTTTACGAGTCCTGGGAAGGAGAAACTCAGTCTCATCATGGTAATGAGTCTTTCATCGTAAAATTTTAATGAGTCCGACATAAGACAAACTTGGCATTTTTTTCATGTTTAGAGAGTTTGAAAAAGAAACAAAAAAGAAAACTCCATCATGTACCTTTTCGTAATTTGTCTCTCGAATCCGAAAAGGTAGAAAATAATATCCGAGAGAACCTCTTGACCATGTCGCTCAAGGTGTACATTTTTCGTAAATAGTCAATCTCATCCCCAAAAAGGGGTAAATGTATGCTGAGGTGACGTCAATTCATAATCATTAATGAGTTCAAAATGACAAGTACTTGGAAATCTTTTCAGTTTTTGAGATTTAGAAAAGAGCTCAAAGATGACTCCAAGGAGGTTTCTTTTTCATTTATTTAATGAGCCTAAAAAAGAGATAAAACAAAACTCACAAGAATTAGTCAATAATGATCATTGTTCACCTGAAGGTACCTGTAATTGCACAAAGAAATGCACCCATCACTGATATCGAATAATAATAAAATATTATTAAAATATTGACAAAAATGACTTTCAAAACTTATAAATAACCAAAAGTAATTTTATTTTTTACCATATTACCATAGTAAGCTCTGAAAGTGCATTTGTTCCCTAATTTTCTCGATTTTCAAGTGGCCATTATGGGAGATCCAAGGTGCCATTTCGCGAACCATCTGCAACAAGTAAGAGGCCCATCCTTGCTCTTGCATTTTATCACCCTTTTATGCATTTTTAACAGTAATGTATGTGCTATAAGGGAGGATTTTCAATTTTTAGGGCGTCAAGGATCATTGCGAGTATGGTCATCAGACCCGCGATGAGCACACTTGAGCCAAAAGGCTCTCGAAATGATATCACTCTATTTTTAAAAACAAGTGCAATGGCGTTGAGGAGGAATTTTTGGAAGAAAAACCTTCTTTTCAAACAAAACATATTTGATTTTTAATCCATGAAAAAAACATTAATTGGTGTTAAATGATGTTTTGTAAGAGATCATGGTTCTGGAATAGAAAGAAAGAGGTCATGAGGTTGAAGACCACCAAGCATCTCAGAATCCTGAATGCATCAATGCTCTAAGGAACTGTGGGTTGCTAAAGTTCTTTAGGACCACAGGGTTAAGGGCCCAGATGGAATTGCTGCCCTATTTGATCAGTCTTTGGGATGTGGATCGAGAGATCTTCATCATAAAAGGACAAGAACTAGAACTTGAGGAGGTGAATATCTATTTCATCACGGTATTGTCTCGAAGAGAAGAAGCGATCCAACTCTTTGGATCTTGCTCAAGAGGTGAGAGTACGAGAACTCCAGTCCAGAGGCTTTTTCTAGGTGCCAAAATGACCCAAGGAGGGAAGGTGAATACAACGACAATAACCAACGACCTTCCCTTGAGAACAGTCTTGTTCACTATGGCGTGTGTATTTGGCACGGAAGCCTTGCATGAGGCTTCGAAATCCTAGTTCCAGTATGTTATTGCGTGTTTGATCCCAACCATATTTAACTAGCGTGGAGGCCTTCTGGAAAATATGAAAAGACAGCTGACTAAGGGGAAGCATGGAAACCTGAAGCAATTTAGGTTCTATTTGATACTAGTGACCTTATTCTAGTATCAGTGGGTAGAGGTACAAAATCCTACCCCCCGAAATCTGAAACTAGTGAGATGGAGTCAACTCATGCCTCAAGGAGGAATGGGTCAACATATGCATTACCCACCACAATTTTTCGCTTGGATGGAATGCCAACTACTCATGATAGAAGACTCTGCTTATGCTGACACAGATTTCAAGTGGGATCCAGATCTACCTCTAGCACCAGGAGAACTATGGACTGATGCAGGTAAAAACTTGTTTTTTGGATTTTTTCAAGTTTTATGATTTTTACAAAAAAGTAAACTGAGACTCAACTTGCGATAAATGTGCAGTGGGACCAAAGAGACCATCTGGCATGTTGCCAATAGCGCAACGGGTTTCTCATCAGATAGTGGGTGCAAACTATGAAGAAGGGGCAAATCCCTTAACTGAGATGGAGCGCAACTTGGAGGGGATTACTCGAGGATTCCTAGAGTATGCCACTATTGATGAGGTGCCACTGCATTGGCAGAGACACACAGTGGGAGTATCCGCAAGATTGTGTCGGTTGTTATGCTGAGTGATCAGGGTAGTCTCGTGCTATCATGAGCACCGTGCAGGCTGATAGCCTTTCTAGCTATTTTACACATTTGTAGGCTTTTGAAAGCCAAGTGTCCCAGAAATTTTTATTTTTTGATATCTTGATGTAAACACTCTGACAGATGCGATGCACACACACACACACACACACATGCATGTTTTATTTTCTACTTACGTGTCCATAATATGATCAATTTTATAAATGACACAAATGCCTATCAAGAAAAAAGTTTTCTAATGCTTCTGTTAATGTATTTAAATTACATGGAATATGTTGATATGTGATGAAATCAAAATTTCTGTCTAGTAATCTAACACATAGATACATATGCAATATTTGTGGATTTCTCACTGAGTAATGAATTTTTAACTATAGCACAATGAGCCATGAATATAACTGGACAAATAAATCCCTAATGCCAAGAGCAACTGCTTCTGACAAGAGTTCAATGACTACATTGTATTCATCAATATTGTTAGTTGTTCAACCAAGGCATATACCTTGTAAGTTAATCAGCTTACCATTAGGGGAATAGAGTACCCATGTTGCGGAAGACAAGTTCCGTGTGCTATGCCAAGCATCATCAACAAAAATAAAATAATGGCTTGACGACATATGGAAACCGAGTGGAACACAGGGTAAGCAGAAAAACACGTGTCTGCAAAGCAAACAAACACATGAAAAATCAAAATGCACACTAATTAATTGACACGCTAATGTACAAAATTAATATTTACATGGATGACCTCTCGTAAAAATTTCATATGGAGTCCATTTCCGAACTCGGGAAATTGATCAACAGAGAATAAAACTGAAGTTTCACCGTTGACATGACATGTAAGCATTGACTTAGCCAAATAATAGAGTAAAACTGATAAAAGGATATGCCCCCATGCCCCCTGGGCGAGTGAGGGTTACAAGTCATAAGATGAAAACCCCATTGTGATAATGGGCAAACGATAGAGACTTGGTGAAAAAATCTCGTGAAAGGAGGCAGGAAAAACATAATCTCATGAAGAGGAAAAAGTGTCACCAGTTGAAATATTTTGACGACTCCAGGTGGGACTGAAATGTCAATAAGTAGGGTGGCAGTAATGTGTCCCATATTACCCTCTGACAGGACTTCATGCACCAGGACAAGTGTTTTAAGTGGATTCGTCGGGCAATGAGAAACAAACGCTTCAAGACACGAAGGCATCTCACCGATGCTAGGAAGAAATGAAGAACAATGATGGAGACCATTCCAAGTAGTTTCGTCCAGAGACATGACCTCAACGATACTCTCGTCAGTGGGGAATATCTCATTCAAAGGATCCAGATAATCCTAAGAACCAAGCCAAGTAGATGGCACATAAGTATCCAGGTTCATACTGAAAACAACATGACTTTCTAAAGCAACCATCAAAGCCAAGACAATTTCTTGATAATTTTTCTCCAACAGAATTAAAGGCATAGAATTGCCAAATAACTCAATTTGATCTATAGTAGGAATAATCGAAGGATCTATAGAAACTAGGATCATATTGATTGAAGTAACATTCGGAGGTGGGAGTGTAAAAGTAACCATTAAAGTAGAGTCTTTGAAGAGACTTTCCCTCACACTCTCATAAAGAATCTCTGTATTTCCCACATAAGGTACATTGTCATTCGATGAACTGGAAGAGAAAAAATACAGTTGGTCGACGATGAAAATATTCCTTTGTGAGGAAAACTAAGAACCTGAAAAAATTTCTTGGGTCCAACTTCACCCGAGAAGAAGGTTGTACTTGAGATTCACATCTACAACTTCCACTTCTAGCTCAACAGTATTTCCTTCCAATGTAATCGGCAAGTTCGTGAGAATACCGTATGGATGGGAGCCTCTATCATCAAATGCCTCCAAAGTGTTCAGGGACTGGTTAAGAGAAGGAGAGCCAATGGCCTTCCAACATGAAACAGACATGATGCAGGTGGAAGCACCTTCATTAATAACATTCTGATGGATCGTCTTTCCTTTGATGAGAACCTGTATCAATAAAGCAATCTGATGAGGAAGACAAGGAACGTGGTTTTCAATATCAAAGGTAATCAGATTCGAATCAGAAGGATCAATAGCACCTATAGCAGAGAACAATGATTTTCGATGCATTGGACAAGTTTGGAGAACATTTAAAGTAGACATCGTCGAAGGTTCTTGAGCTAAATCCTCAACAATATTATAATGTTGTGCAGCGCTAGCATTCAGGTTATAAGATGATTTCCAAAGTACACCTTTGGGAGGTGGTCGGATTACGGACACATTGTTAGGGCACTCAATATGGAGTGGACTAGAATTAGATGGAGTGGAAGAATAAGGTATATCGGTGACTTCTTTCTCTAATGTCTGCTTATGCGAGGTTTGATAGACCTTTGTTAGAGTAGTAATCGAAGTAGGTGATGAACCTTGCATCTGTTGTGTGTGGAGCATGATTGTTCAGAGGCCTTTGTTTCAGTTGGATGTATACCCCAGGTAGTTTGTACACCCCTCCACGCGGGGGGTGCGGGGGGGACTTGTCCCCCGCAGGGGTCCGGGGGGCCGATCCCCCCGGCTGGGGGCCGCGGGGCCAGCGGGGGCTCGGGGCAGCACCCCGAAGCTAAAACAGATGTAAAATTGCCTTGTAAAAAGTATAATAATTCTAGTCAATCTAGGCTGTTCATTAGGGCGGATGATCTGATGGTAGAACTTATGTTTAGTTTAGGGTTTTTTTCCCTAGAAGGCAACCCTCTATTTTGTATGAGGGCATTGTATTGAGTCTGTGTAATAGTGTGTATTCTGTGAGCGAGAAACAGAGAGGTGAGACTATGAGAGAAAATAGAGGATATTACAGCGGATCTGTTGTAGGTTGTGTCTCTTCATTTGCTGGATAATAGAAAGGAAGGAGGATGTTCGGGGTGGACATAGCCCAAACTGGGTGAACCACGTATATCCGTGTCTCTCTTGTTTTATGCATTTTCTGTGTTTATATTTCTGCAATATTTTATGTGTTCCATTGCTCCGTAATATATAATTTTATAATAGCATCATGAAAACTTGGGAACCAGAGGAGGCATAGGACTCTGGTTGGTCTACCAACTACATCTGCTGAGATGGAAAAGGTTCTTTTAAAACATTCAGAGTCCCTTTCAATAAGCGGTTAACTTCAGAACGTTGGGGACAAACCTTGGTGTAATGATCTTCCTCACATATGAGGCAAGGATATTTTAGCTTCCTCTTAAAACTATCATTAGCAGATGATTTGGGTGGATCCTGTTTTGGGGTATCGGCTTTGGCTTTACCTTTTCCCTTTTTCTTACCTTTAGAGGCTTTATCTGTTGTGGTAGACTGAACAACATGTACCTCAGAGGTTTTACCAGGACTTGATGAATTTTTCGAAGGATTATTGGAACTAGTGTTTGAAATAGATTTCTACTTCGAGGAAGCTTTCGGTGAAGTCTGAGACATGGAACCAATTACACCATCAACAGGTGGTACATCAGGAGACTTCGATATTGTCAAATCCAAAGATGGTCTCAGAGCATCAGGTAACATCTCATAAAACGTGCTAGATTGTGAATAGACTAATTCTAGATATTGAGCATGGGCAATAGCTTGCTCTTAAGTAACACATCCACCCATAGCTATATCTTTAGCAATCTTGTTACCAAATTATTTTGTAAACCATTCAGTCAACAACTCATCAGCAATATTGAATTTTATGAGGTGAAACTGATGTCTCCATTCATAGATATGATCGGAAATGTGGGTCGTGGTATCTTTCTTAAGGGATGTGAGCAAATGAGTGCTAGTTTCATACTGAATCGACAATTGGAAGTGGGTGAGGAAGGCCATAGCTAGAGATTTGAAGTCAGCATAGGTAGCTCGAGGCAACTTGATATACCATTTTGCGGCAACACCTGTTAAATTTCTCGGAAAGAGGCGAAGATGGATAGAATCGTCAACATACAAATTTCAAGAGTGCCATAAGTGATATGTCATCACATGGGCTTGCAGTTCCTATTTAGACTTTCCTTTGAATTTGGGAAAAATGATTGAAATTTTAGTTGGAACTAGAGGCTAGTAAGGCGAATGAAAAATAGGATCATTTGTGAGCCATGAGACATCAGGTAGCTCCAATGTAGCCAAGAAAGGTAATTGTGTGTTGAATGACATATAGGGCCTTTCAGGAGACCCAAACTATGGGTTCCAACCTTGCTGGTAAGGATTTTTCCCCCACAGTGGAGGATTTTGTCCATACGAGACTTGATTTTGCCCCCACTAAGGGTTACCTTAACCATAAGGTGGATTTTGTCCAGGGTAGATTTGATACCATAGGCCGTTGATAAGCATTTTACATGGAATTTGGGTTGTAAGGTTGTTGAACCTGTTGACCTTGAACTTGAAGAGATTGACCCTACTGATGCAGGGGTTGACCTTGGGCTTGCAAGGGTTGACCTTGTTGATACACATATGAAGACTGTTGTTGCATAGGTTGAACTTGTTGGTGCAAAGAATGACTTTGCTGCTGTAAAGTTTTAACTTGTTGCTACGAAGCTTGGCCTTGCGAGTACAAAGGTTGAGTACAATGTTAAACAAACTGAGTTTGTTGCTGCAAAGGCTAATAAGACTACAACAAAGGTTTCCCCTGCTGTTGTAACAATTTCCCCTGCTACTGCGAAGGTTCCCCTTGCTTCTGTAATGGTTTCCCTTACTGCTGCAAAGGTTGTCCCTGCTGCGACAAGGGTTATTGGATAGTTCCTTGGGATATAACCTATGGGTATTGGTAACTTGCGAATTGAATCTCACCATATCCACCAAGAATAGCAGATTGACCAGGCTGGACATAAGCTCCCACTTGAGGAATGTAAGATGGATTAACCAAGGCTTGCAAACCATATGGGACATAATCCTTTTGGAGTGGAATCTGAGCCATATAAGGTTTTTTATATTGAATATTACCTAACCTGGATGGACCAACAAGGTTAGGAATACCACCATAATAAGGTTTATTAACTCCGGCCATGTGATTTTGTAATCCACTGACATTGGCTTCACCTGACACAAGAGGAATATTCAGATCTTGCCCCCAAGCAGTGGCACATTCTGTCCACTTGACGGAGGGGTAGAAGAACTAACTGAAACCTAACATGAAATAGTCGGTTGTATCAGAAGGGTCGGTTGAAACAATGATACAAGCTATGATGGAATCATAGGTTGAACAGGAACTAACATGACAACATTTTATAGAAGTTTGAGAGGTCATGTTTGGAATGAATGGATCGGATGTAGGAATAGCATTTGAAGACCAAATGGGATTTTGATACAATGAAAAAGCACTAGGACTACCTAAAACTAACTAAGCTAAGGTTGTATAACCAGATGGAAACATGTGTCCACTAGTTTCAAGAAGGGTGAGAGATGGGACTCTTCCTGTAAAAGGAAAGCCTTCTAGAGGAAATTCATACCCTTGTTCATCATCGATATGAGGAGTATGGGTAGCAGAAACTTTCGAATGACTTGGAGAAGAGGTTAGGATTTCACGCTCTGACTCCATAGATGGAAACAACTGGTAACGAGGAACCTGAGATGTGCGAGGAGATAACTCCAAAGGAATACCAAGTCGATTGTAAGGACTGTAAGGATGCTAAGGAGTTATCACAACATAATTGAATAATGGATTCAATGGATGAATAATAAGCCTCTTCAGACTGTCAGGGGTTTGTGGACAGGATTGTCTGGGGTCTTAGGATCAGAATCTTGAGGTGACCAAGAATTTGATGGAGGTGGATGAGAAGACAAGAGTTGGATACTTGGAATAATTCCAATTTCAAAACCTTGATCGTCAAGTGACTGAGGAAGCTCTAGATGAACTCCTTGGGAGGACCCTTCAATATCAGAAAATGAAGGGGAACTGTGAGATGAACTCAATGGTTTAGCCACGATGACTTCCTCTCAAGAGAAGAAAATGAAAGAGGATTCATTGAGGGATTTATTAGCAATCTTGAAATTAACAGGGAATTTCTCAACATTGGTCCAAGAAGCAACTGCTTGGGTTCGACATGTTTATCATGGGAAATTATTTTTAGAAACAAAAACTTTTCCTTTTCATCTTTTAAGAGTTGAGAAAAGGACTAAAAGGTGACTCTAGTCACTTTTGTTGGTTTAGTGAGCTTGAAAGGACAAGCGTTCAATGACATATTGAAATTTAAAGAGTCAGAAAATATCAAAATAACCACTCAGGTGACTCTAGAAAAAAGGAGTACCAAGTAACTGTGAACTGAAATATACATCTCAGCAAATAAATTTACCAAGGACTTGATGTATGTACAGGAAATCTCCCTGAATGTTGTGTTTGGTGTATCAAGTTTACAGGGTGGTAGACTCGGCTTCCTATGGATAAAGGTTTGAAACCTATGAGGGTCTCCCTTTATATACTCGATGGTACGGGGAGCACAATTCCATGCTAGTGTTGTCTAATGCAAGAGCAAATGACAACTATTAAGTTTTAAATATGTCGGATCACACCTTTAGCCTATACCACTAAGTACGAAGCATTAATGTTTCAAATGATCCTTAGTTTGATTTATAGATTTTTAAAGTTAATCATAAAATTATGTTTCAATTTCAAGGCCTTAACGATGTTACCTGTTCCTAGAATGCAACTAGATGATGAAATTGAATCCTTCGATTCAATTAAAGCTATCTATGTGAGGAAGAAAATAACCCAAATCATGCATGAAACAACCGATCAATGCATCAACAAGAATTTTCAATGCTAAATTCAAAAAATGAAATCTAATCTTTTCATTTCACCACAAATGCAATGCTAAAAAATGATCTTAAAGCAATCTACCTTAAGATGCAATGATAATTTTTTCTTTCCAATTTAGTGCAATCAATGTAATATAGTGCAAAAAAGTAAAAGAGAATGCAAGCAACAGAAAAAACATGAAAATCTCTTTCACATTAATGATTTGAATGCAACAAATGCTTCGAAAACTACTTAAAAGATAAACACTTTCACTTTCTCTTTTCGAAACACAAAACTCAAAGAAAACATTTCCTTTTAGTTCAATCAAAACAAACAATTTAGTAATCTATTGCTTGCCAAAGGGAACTAAAGTGAATTTCAAAGTATCTATTCAATTCAACACTAATGAAAACAACTTAATACCCAAGAACCAAAGGTGATTCGCAAGAGACGTCCAAACACAAAAATACTCTTTCAATAGAGGTAATCGATCTCTGAAAAGAATACCAATAAGTGAACGAAGGATGACCTAGAAGACCTAAAAACCTAGAAGGTAGATCATGCTCCAAACACACTTAAAACCAAATAAAGAGGCGATTGTAATTAGACAAACACATCAAGAAATACAAGGACACTAAAATCACACTGGTAAGCCACTCACAGAAGGAAAAAACTGAAAATAAGAAGACAAATCCTAATTTTCTTTAACCTCTATTATCATTGCACCTTTTAAAAGAAAAGCAGTGATCATTGCTACTATAATCAACATATCCGTGTCATTGCAACTGTGAGGGAAAAAATCGTGATGGTCAAGAAATATAAAGAAAAAAAACAAAAAATCTTCAAGAGTAGCACAAATCAAGAACCTTCAAGCAATTACCAAGAAGTGAAAATATTTACAAACAAACAAACAAGTCTGGGATTGGATAATTCGTCAAACTCTTCACAAAAACAAGATGAAGGATTGGATGGAATGGATCATAGGCTCCCCAATGGAGTTTCCATTTTGTTGTTAAGGTAAATCCTCTCTACGGACAAAGATGATCACTCTATCCAAATGAGTGGGTCTAGAAACTGAAGTAACAATAAACTGGACATATTCCTAGATTACAATTGGAAAGAATAACAAAGGAGATGACCCACCTCGTTCTGATGCTATTTCGATCTCCTTTGCTGAAGACCTTGAACCACTTGTATCACAGGCTTGTTCCTGCTTCTCTCAGTGTTTATGCACCTACACAAGTGATCAAGACACAACAAGGCATGCCAAAACAAATGGCAAATCCAATAACAACCTACTTAATTGATCAAATAATGTCAATCTAAATGATACATGAACATATGCATTTTGGGAAGATGAAGCAGTAGTTGTGTATTATTATAAAATTAATGGAAGCTTAAACCAAAGCCTTGATGTTGATAGGCTCTCCTTGATTGGTAATCCAAGTCCAAGCCAAGAACTCTCCAAGCACTCCTTCTCCAAGTCAAATTAATAGCCTCTAGGCACAATCTTAGCATAAGGGTGCAAATAGACATAGACCAACCATTTGAGAATGGCAGAGGATGAATTTATAGGCTGGGAAAGGGAGTTAGGACCTCTCCAAAGATAGGATTAGGCCCTCATCTCAAGGAGGTATCTCATAGGGATAAGAGAAAGAGGCTAAGTTGGGAGGATTCGACCTCATCTATGCCAAACAACCTCCAGCTCATCGCTCTAGAAGCTTATAGATCACGAAGCTTCTCATCCTCTTTGGGATCATTGCGAGTATGGAAGGGAACAGAGCGATGATATCATTGGTCAAGTATAGTGCAACACACTGCCATCGTTGTTTTAAGCCTTATAAGATCGATGATTCTCAATTTAGGGTTTTAGAGCTATTTCTTCAGGGAAAGCTCAAGGAATTTTCTAGTCAATGTCTTAGGATGGATCTGAGCTATATACATGAATGGATAAACTGCATAATGGTCATGTTTCGGGCACTTTGGGGTATGTCACAGGGAAGTGCAGGAGGTGTGACAAAATACTGTGTAACAAACATGACAAGGTGATGTTTAAGGAGGTGGCCCGGGAGAGGCTACAAGAGAGCACTTACGAATAAGGAGAAAAAGAATAACCATTATGAAGGACATGGAAGAATCTTGAAGACAAAGAGGTGGAAACTCATGCTGATTTGGAAGGTTCCAACATTTACCTAGACCCTTTTGAGGGTGAATATGAAGGACATGCAAGACTCATCATGAAGAATGTGAAGGAACCAGAAAGGAGAGTAACGTACCAATGGAACATCATCATCAAGTCCCATATCATCACTATGAAGTCATGGCTTGTCCAAGAGTCATTACAAAGTCATAGGTGTCAATGTATTTTGCCATATAATTTGTGGAAATTAATTATGTTATGTCCAAAAAAAAAGAAAATGTTAAATGTGTGGAAGCCCAAGGGTCCCACATGGAATGTAAAAAGTCACTAGTAAGTTCTAAAGTCATGTAGAAGCTCAAAGGTCACTTAGGAATTCGAAAGTTTTTGTAGGATATCAAGAGTCATGAGGAAGGCCAAGATTCAAATGGGATGTGAAAGGTCACCTCATTTGTTATAAACACACCCTCATAACTCAAACAAGAGGACTTTTAGGACTTTGGACTTTTCATGTTGGCTTCTCTAACTTGGCATAGGAGAGAATATATTTCTTTGAAGGAGCAAGTAGTCCTAATTGCACAGTATTATGCCATATCAGACCACATTTACCCAGGAGGGAAAAAACTTATTAACTCTCACAGGCAAAGCGAAAAAATGATATTAAACCCGAAAATTTACATAGTCTGGAGTCCTCTTATAACATCTTTTTTCATATTATTTGAAGGGAGGGGTAGGGGGCGTAGAAGACTGCTCTATGTGTTTTTTTCCATCTTTATTCATGGACTGCGGAGAGCATTAAATCATTTGCAATAGATTGTTGAAGGCTCGAATCTTACCAGGGAGAGCGTATTATGTATCTTGGAACATTCACTTAATATATGAAGCTATCAGAGCCAGTGTGCTTTCATGCATGTGTCATGAATGATTGTGATACTATTATTTCATTGTTTCCGATTTATGTTTATGTTAACACATACTAATGAAAATGAACTATTTTGTTGTCTTTGGTATGAATATTGTTGAGTATGCATTGTTAATTGCTTTTATAATCATTGTTATCTTGTAAACTACTTTGCAGGTTAATCAACAATTATTTCCATGCTCTTATGTGTATTTTGAAGGATAGTACTAATAATTTTCTTCTAGAGTCTCACTCTCTTGTTCCCTTTCATGAAAGTACCTCATATACATTACAATTGTATGCCTCATAGTGTCAACTTGCTTGTTTCAAATATTGTTTGTATAATATCTTATGTTAATAATTGTGGCCAAGGAATTATGAACTTGAAGTCTATGTGAGGACATATAACAGTTTCTCCTTTGATTGAGGGATTTAACCATCAGTTAAAGGATGAGGATGAGTTGTAATTATGAGTTGTAATTAGTTGGCTCAGTTAACTGAGTCAAGTCCAGTTAGATTAATTTAACAAGTTGTTAAATTAATGAGATTCAGTTTGTTAATGCTTGCATGCATGTAACAACTGTATATTTTCATATAATGAATATTCTAGTTAAATTAACTCATGCATGTCAGTTCAGACAAAGACCCAATTGAGATCAGAGAAGGGATAGTGTACTATAAGTTGGATGAATATTTTTCCTATAAAGGAAGCTCATCCATGATGAGGATTTATCTCCTTCAAGTTTGTGCAATTAGATCAGAGGTTAGTGAGTGTGTGAAGAGGCCAATTCACACAGGTGGCAACACTAGGACCCCAAGGAAACTGCACAAGGAAATAGGAGGCTTGGAGGGCAGAGGAGAAGGTTTGTGAGAAGCCGTTGACTGTCTATGAGCAGCAGAGGGATTGTACTATGAGCTGGATAGCTTCCGAGCTAAGGCTTTATGTAATCCGAACTATATTTCCACTTGTATGATAATACAGAGATGGGATTTTAGGCAGGTGCTTTCCCTAGGTAAATTCTTTTGTGTTATGTGTGATTGATTCCTTCTTATCAGTTATATGTGTTCTTATTAATGTTTCTCATGGTTGATTAAGCTTCCGCTAAATTGTTTGTAGAAGTAGATCAAGTGCTTTGCTTTAGTACATTGCATGACCAAGTGATCTATAGCTGGGAAGTTTCTACATGGTATTAGAGCTAGCTGATTTGTAGAAACAATTCTACATGGTATCAAAATTAGCTGATTTATAGGAAAAATTCTACATGGTATCAGAGCACAGGTGATCAAAGGAGAGAACAATATACTGAGAGGAGATTTCAAAGTTTTGAGTTTTGGGCCGAGAGTTTGCAAAGCATATCTGAAAATTTTTGTACAAATTTTTCAAAAATAAATAGCAGATTTGGATTCCTTGTGGAAAAATACCCAAAATATAAAAAAAAATGGTTGAATCGGAGTTTGGATGAGGGAGATATCGCTGATTTAAAATCAGCTCTTTGTCTAGAAAATTTCGTGACGGTGGGAAAGTGGAAATATATTGGTGTGCTATCCAACAACCTGTATGCACTTAAGGTACAAGATGCATGTAAAGCCTTGAGGAGCAAGGAAAAGGTTAGATACTTGGTGGTTGAGAGGGAGAGTAAATTACCTCTCAACATGCAGCACCAGAAGAAGTCTCAAACAATTGTGGAGGAGCCACGATTGGTGCAGCAGATTCAGGAGGATGTGGAGCAGCCACGGCTAGAGAAGCTGAGAGGAGATCGAGTAGAGACATATACTGATGCAGAGACCTCCAGTAGGGGGAAACTTCGAGCCAGGTGAGATGAGGGATCACATGCAGCCATACCTCCAGGTAGGAGGTGGGGTGATGTGGAGTGATCATCCCAAGGAGGAGGCGCAGGACCCTTAAGGTACCCCAGCCTCTTTGATTTGACTTTGCTACGAGAGCCCCGATGAGGAGTAGCAGAACTGACTTATTGGGTAGAGACAGATGCAGATGGAGCAGCAGAGAGAGCTACAGTGTAGGGAATCCCAGGACAGTGCAAAGCATGCAGGCTATAGCAAATACGAGAGGCACAAGTGTGTTGCACAGTGCAGGGTAGCACAGAGAGGTGTGCAACGGTTTGAGATGCATGGAGATGTTGCAGTAGTGTAGAGGTCAGAGAGGGAGCACTTGTCAGCAGCAGGTAGAGCTTCAGCATCAAAGTATGTTTCTAGCCCAACAGAGAGGTCACTTGGGAGTTTTTTGTGTTCCAAGAGTTGCTGGAGCAACCACACTTGGTAGATGTGTTGCATGCAGAACATTCCAGAGTATAGGATCAGGTTCGAGAGGAAGCCTTTCTTGTTGAGAGGGAGTTTTGAAAAGCGGCAACAAGAAATTGCTAAAAATAGAAGTACTAAAAATAGTAGTTTGGGTACCAGTGCTGGATTCGGCAACAGGGAATGAAAAATGGAAGTGCTAAAAATAGAAGTTCTATTTTTAGCAATTCAGTGTGGATTCCTATTTTATTCAGTCCCTGGACTAGAAATAGGAAGTAAAATTTGAATTTGATATTAACAGCAGTTTGTAAATTAATTAATTAATTTAGTTTGAGTTAATTAGTTAATGAATTATGAACTTGAAGTCTATGTGAGGACATGCAACAGTTTCTCCTTTGATTGAGGGATTTAACCATCAATTAAAGCATGAAGATGAGTTGTAATTATGAGTTGTAATTAGTTGGCTCAGTTAATTGAGTCAAGTCCAGTTAGATTAATTTAACAAATTGTTAAATTAATGAGATTCGGTTTGTTAATGCTTGCATGCGTGTAACAACTGGTATTTTCAGATAACTGAATATTATAGCTTAAATAACTCATTCATTTTAGTTCAGACAAAGACCTAGTTGAGATCAGAGAAGGGACAATGTATTATCAGTTCGATGAATATTTTTCTATAAAGGAAGCTCATCCATGATGAGTATTTATCTCCTTCGGGTTTGTGCAATTAGATCAGAGTTTAGTGAGTGTGTGAAGAGGCCCATTCACACAGATGGCAGCACTAGGACCCCAAGGAAACTGCACAAGGAAATAGGAGGCTTGGAGGGCAGAGGAGAAGGTTTGTGAGAAGCCTTTGACTGTCTATGAGTAGCAGAGGGATTGTACTGTGAGCTGGATAGCTTCCGAGCTAAGGCTTTATGTAATCCGGACTATATTTCCACTTATATGATAATACAAAGATGGGGTTTTAGGCAGGTGCTTTCCCCGGGTAAATTCTTCTGTGTTATGTGCGATTGATTCCTTCTTATCAGTTATATGTGTTCTTCTTGATGTTTCTCATGGTTGATTAAGCTTCTGCTAAATTGTTTGTAGAAGTAGATCAAGTGTTTTGCTTTAGTACATTGCATTACCAGGTGATCTACAACTGGGAAATTTCTACATGGTATCAGAGCTAGCTGATTTGTAGAAAAAGTTCTACATGGTATCAAAGCTAGTTGATTTGTAGGAAAAATTTTACAAAATTCTACACTTAACACCAGGGTGTGCCATGTATATTATGCGATGTGCTCCATTCAACATTTTCTAGCGTAGATCTTCATTCGATGATACATATATCCTTACCCAAAATCGTAGTAGCCCATCGTTATCAAGGGATCATTCTTCATAATTTTTTTTTTTTCACATTCATCATTCATTCAAAAATGTTGGGCGGGTTTCTTGAGTTTGGTTTCGCTGGACTTTGGGATCTTAAAAGTTAAAAAAAAATTACTTGACAAATATTAAGAGTCAAAACAATTTGACATAAAGAGATTAATGTGGAGGAAGATCTCATCAAAACGTGGAGGATGATCTTCAAGAAAGTGGTGGAGCTTTAAAAGCGCATATGTAGCTAATGCACCAAAGACTGTTGCTATGGATTTCTAACTAAATTTATGACTCAAGTCTAGTTAATCTGACCATAATTTTAAACCCATTTCAATAATGCAGTGAAGCATTTGTTACAAATTTTTATTTTTATTTTTGCATTGTAAATTATCAAGTGAATGAATAAACGCTTTCCAAGAAAATCTACCCAAATAATGGTGTTAAATATCTTAATATGGGAAACGAATCCCATTAAGCATGATCATACTTTTTTATTTGTATTACTTTATTGGTGTGTTAAATAATTAAATAATTTTTTACAAACAGAAATCTCATTAAATACTAAAAGCATGGAGTATATAAGATCAATCCTACAATTTATTTTTATTTTTGTGACTCCCAAAAGACACGACAATGATAAAATGGGAAAATTTGGAACTAGGTGTGTAGCGTAGGAGGTCTCTGCTACGGTGCACAAATCCTTGATGGATTGAAAATTTCATGCATCCAACAAACATAGACCTCCCATATGACAACATCAAAGCAACAACTAAAATTCCATTTATTAATTAAGGAACAACAAAGATCAAAAATATCCTTGCCTTCTTAATTAATACATGATATTTGTTGATCATATCAATTTTCCATGAATTGACAGCGAATTTTCAATTTGTCGTGATATTTGTTGATCGCTGCCAATTTTCCATGAATTTCCAGTTATTACTCTTTTGATGAACGACAAAAAGCACGGGAATATTCAAAATCATTTAAAACATCACTTCAATGCAATATAAGTGATATGAGTAATCATTTTGAACCATTAACTATTACATGATTATGTTCATAATTACAACAAAACCTGCAAACAAGTGTAAAAGGACAGAACCAATAGAAAAATGGGACCTAATGGTTTTGCTTACAGAGTGTTTTATTCTCGTTAGTCGTTACAAGGTGAAAGATGGCAACAGCAAGTCACACACCTTGTTTTCAATATTAGTATTGCTAAAACAATGCCTTGAATGGCCTTCAGTGCACCAATAAGATTCGCTACCATTGTCCAATAAGACTACATTTAAATGGAATGGATACTTATGATATACACTATATAGAAAATATGTTATTACATAATCTCTGATCAACCAGAATTGCTCCAAAAAAAAAAGGAAGCCCCATTGTGTTTGAATATATCCACCAATAAATAATTTTCTTAAAGAGGTTATAATTGCTCGCCATCTGCTGCCAGTGTCTAATATGATCACTTCGTAATTGGAATTATAGGCTCATAAGCACACAAAAAACTTATAAAGGATATGTTCAACTAAAATTAATTGATCCAATCTTTGACTGTCATTAACTATAACACTTGCAACCTTCTTGGGACATCATATATTTTCATCAGTTGCTCCCACTTGCAAATCAGACTTTAAAATTAGCAAGCGATTATTTGTATAATGATTTATTAAAATGAACTACACAAGAATTGTCAAGCAAACAGTAAACCCAAAATTACATTTTGATTTAATCCTTGATTGATATTATAGCTTGAACACCCCACCATCATTGACTGAATATGTGCCTACCAGAACATCTTTTAAATGAGCTTCACATTTGTGAGGTTTTCTGCTCTTTACAAACAAAAGCAATAGGTTACCATCAGCATGTCTATTGTTTTTCAAAAATGGCTTCTTTTGTTGCCCCTCTTTTGGCTGCCTAGATGGAATTTGACTAAGAATCCATATTAAAGTAACTCCTTATAGAGCACCTAAGAGATGTGCGACGTGATTGATGTTCTCAACACCAAAACTCCTACTATTATTGCCCACAATTTGTGTTGATGCTTGGGCTACCTCCATTATTTTTTCAATTACAAACTGGCCAAGTATAAGGACTTCTAGAATCTTTCTCCAATCCCAACTTATCTTGATAAGAACACTAAGAACAATTAGTCCAAATACAACACTAGATGCTCCAACAGAAACTACTGTTCTGGGAAGAATGAGCCATGAAGCGAAATTTGCTCCAACTCCTACAACCAGTTAAGAAAACCATAATGCAAAACCTCCTCCCTCCTCCTCAACCAATTTGCCAAAAATGTAGAAGAAAAACAAGATGTTGGAAAGGTAACATGACAAAATGTTGTTGTAATGAACTAGTACCAGTTTGGCAAGTCGTGATAAAGATAGAGACATCTTATTGGAGGAAATCATAACCAATGATCTGCCACATAGATTTCAATGTTGAGAAGCAAAAGCCAAAGTATCGCACTAACAGATTACACTGAGAAAAAATCTTGGGCATTGGAGGATAAGACTGTGACAAACATCAATTCGACTGCATAATTTTTTTTTTCAAATCAAACTTGATGTGTGACAACATTATTGCACTGCAAAAAGAATCTCCACCATACCTCATCAAGTGGGTGTACCTGATTGGGATGACTCAGGAAATCGACATCTTAAGCGCAAAAACACTGAGAAATTTGAATCTTCAATCAAATCAATTTATGGCGAATAATTACACTTAGATCCGGAAAATCAATCCAATCAATTTATGTTAACTAATTACACTCAGATCTCGAAAATCTCGCCCAAATCTCAGATGCAAGGCATTGTTGGCATAATTAATTAATAATTATAGATTTCCATGGGTGAACTAATTCAATTTATTTTCTATCTGCAGGATTTTCATGGCACAATTTCTGATTTGTCCAATTCATCACACAACTCATACAGAAAATAAAATTCCATTAGGTTTTTAAAATTAGTCTCTCACACAGCAACTAGCAAACATGAGATCTGATTTCTCTGTGTTACGCTAGAAACCCCTTTTCTGTCCTTTACTGTCGTCTTCTTCAGCGAATCGATGATCTCTTTATTAGAATGGTCCGCCTATACAAGGATACAGTTCCCTTCTATTTAACTCAATAAATCTTCTTCCATAGGCCCAGTTGTCGCTTGCCTGAAATGTGATTTCAGTTGGTTTAAACCCCACAAAATTCTGTTTGGTCAAAATGTCCAAACTTCACAATAATTTTATCCATACATTGTCTTTGTTTTTGTTAGGTAGGTGCTATAAGGCATCAGCGGTGGTTCAATTCTCGACTTCCATATTCGTTCTAGATTTGATCAATGAAGTTTTTGTATTCTTAAACAACGCAATCCAGAGTCTATCTCTGGGTATCCCAAGTCGTGTTTGAGAATGAAAGTAGTCCAAGTTGAATTCATTTGGAGTCCATGAGTCTGTTTAAATAAACTAAATGGTTTTAGTTGTTCCCATTTGTTCAACCCAAGGAGAGCAAAAGTGTCTTTAAGTAGTACGGAAGAAAAATAAATAAATAAATAAAAATTAAAAAATAAAAAAAATAAAAATTAAAAAATCGATGACAGACTTCATGAGTTGCAGAAATCCATGAAGAGAAGGGAAATACGCAGCTGAATTCAGGATTCTCGATATCAGCGTGTATAACTATCTATTATTCATTAAAATAGAGATACTTATTTTATTTGGTTCCAGAAGTCCTTAACAGACATAAGGATTTTTATTCTTAATAGAGCACAAATATAAAGTCTTTATTTTTGGAAGGACATATTTTGAGGGATTATCAGAGAGTTACACATCATTCTTGAATAGCTTACACATTGGTACATGGTTAGCTTTTCTAAATTATTTTAATTGGCTACATATTGTTTACACAGTAAGATTTACTGATGCAGTCAAGATGCCAATAGGCTATTAATGCCACTAGCAATATCTGCTCCCAAAACTCCTTCAACTTGTGGTTATAGGCAATTAAAGTTCCTATAATTATGAAAAGAAAAGACATTTCTGTTTGGATCCGCAGATCCTTCGTTCTGTGTTAATGTTTACACCAATTACAGTATAAAACACAAATTGTGTTTCCTGATTTCCTCATTCAAATACGCTCAACACTTATTTGCAACTAGAACATATTCAGATTCATAAACATCATGCTCCATAATCTAAACTGTAATCTTATCAAACAAAGGCATGCTACAAGATTAACTACCTGTAACTGAATCCATGAACTCTTACCTTAAAGTAGTCCTCTGTTTCTGGTTGGTATATATTTTTGTAAGGATGTGCATAACTATTACAGGAATTAAACAACGACTATCAGAACACCACTGTGTTGTAGGAATCAATCTTCCACCATCATATTTGAACTTCCTCCGAGTTTCGTTGTAGCTATTCAACCACAATCTACAAGAATACTCTTGCTTTAGGATCCCATTCCAATTGATATCTCAAGGCTCCTTCTAGGTCTGAATATGTTCTCATTAACAGAAATGTATATGTTGGCATATATAAATTTAGCTCAAACACCAATTTCAACGAATTGATCAAGATTTGACCAAACCTTCTTCAATGATCAAGTTGGGCTTGAATTCTCAATTACTAATAAACTCTTCTTGCAATAGCTGCCAAGAGCTGGGCACTTAATTTAATACATTAACTAACCAAGTTGTGGGTATCCCGCAACTAAAATTCATTTTCAGATGTAATACTCAGCATATAATCCTATGAGTTGTAGACACATCATTTAACCCTATCGTTACAAAGAATGTAACTTCCACCATTCGATTCTACTTTATCATATGTGAACACAGACACGGATATAACCAGAAACACAATTTAAATCATATCAATGTTGATTCAAATCACAGAATCAAACATTCTGCCACTTGAGAGCAATTTTCCCCACACATCACAATTTATCTCAAAAAAATAGCTCTCATTTCCCAAGAGATCGAATCTCACGACTTCAAGATTAAATACACGATTTCACGATTAAATACATTGGTCTCGAGATTGGATGAAGAGGGGAATAAAAGCCACTTACCTTTAACGATGTTTCCAGATGTCCAACGAGTCTTCACTCCACAGGGTTTGTTTATAACATAGCCCTTCCGGCTGCTCTCGTATTTCCATCATTCAACGCAGTCCATCGTGTTCATTCACCTTCCCGGTCTTGGCTCTTCCCGTTTCTTTTTCTAGTAGCCATAACTGTGTATCCTTCAAATACTTTATCTGTGACATTCAATTGGAAAGCGAGATGGAAGAGAAAGTCGAATTCAAGCTAGTTAAACTTAGAATTGCTAATGCCGCCCACTCTAGCATAGAAAGCATTATTATAGTGCCCCAGCAATTGGAGTTTAAGAAAACATTCAACAAACTTCCACAACGTTTGGAATTTCAGGGGATAAAAACAAAGCAAAACATAATTTATGAATTTAAACTGCGTTTCTTAAAATGGCCATGGAATTTCAGTCTATTGAAGAAGAAAAAGGCCAAACTTCATGAAATTTAAACAGAGATGCTTTAGATTTCCCCGGTGGATAGAATTTCAAGGGAAGAAATAGGGAAACAACTAAAATTGACGAATTCGTGAGCAAAGATTCTTTAAAATTCCCCGCCAGACGAAATTGCAAGGGATAAACGAAGGAGGAGGCCAGAGTTCATCATATTAGTTAGATATTTTCATCATATTATTTAACAAAACTAGCCATGCATGCATGGGCCCATAGGCCTCAAGGGTTCAACATGGCTCTGATACCAAGTGTAAGGACCAGTTCTATACTATATATTTTTCTTTTTC
Organism: Pinus taeda; assembly: GCA_000404065.3. NCBI lineage: Eukaryota > Viridiplantae > Streptophyta > Pinopsida > Pinales > Pinaceae > Pinus > Pinus taeda. The sequence continues at coordinate 125,673 of APFE030587899.1, read as the reverse complement.
TTTTTAAAATAAATACAACCAGAAAAGTAAAACATTGGGAATTCAAATTTTTCAAGCACTATCTAACACATCTTTGAATTTTCATTTCACTGAACATATCATAAAATTTACATATATTTAACTAGGGCCATAAAGAAATCATACAAAATAATATTGCAACACATATGTATCGTTCACCAGAAGACAAGACTCCACTTGATTTGTTGTTACTTGTCTTCCCTTGTTGTCGGTCACCTCCGAGAGTGAATGACAACATACTTGATCCGAATGCGATGACCCACCGGTTAACCTCCTAGCCTACTCCTTGGGTACTCTTCTTCCCCGCGGACCCCTGAGCTACAATGGGGTTATACAATGGAGGAATGCAATAGCTGGTAGAGGAGAGCACTCCTTGGCTCAAGAGTCCCCTCTCTAAAATCCTCTACCTGACCAAAGTCACTATAGTTTTGTAATCACTGCTCTGACATCATCTCATCCATCCAACCATAGGGTCCTCCCGCCCCAAAAGTCCCTTCACCCATGGCTTGCCCCTTCTTTTATAGGAATCCTCATAAGTGACACTTGGCATGTCATGTATAATTAATTATTTTTTATAATTCAATAGTTTGATTATTCACCCACCCATGTGTCACTCTCTCACCAAGGTCTCCAAAATTATTTACTTAAATTTTAATTTAAAACTAATATTTTCCTCACCTCAACAAGATTCCTATTTCTTCTCCTAATTTCCTCTTGATCCCCTTTTTTATTCCTTAATTTGTGTTCATTACTAAAGTCAATTAATGAGTCAAGATTTGATCCCCTATTTACTCCCTAATTTAACTCAAGTTATCTCTTAGATGGATATTCTTATGTTGGTTGTTGCCACATGGAGGCTCTATACATTTCTCTAAAATTTAATTTATTTATTTTATCTTTATTCACCATCCTCTTCTCTTAGTTAGGTTTAACTATTTTAGGATTAATCTATATCCTTACAATTATGTCCCTCTTACCCCTTTTATCTAATTAACTACATAATCTACCTAATATTTTCCAACATGGGAAGGGTAGAGTTTTTAAGGTAACCTATTTTATTTCTTTCTATGATCCTCTTAACCCAAGTTTTATTTTTGGTTTAATTACCTCAATTTCTAACATCATTTACTCTTGATGTAAATTTACCTAGTTTTCATTTCTTGATGATATTTATTAATTTATTTATTTCTAATGATTCCAACAGTGCCACGCCTAACAATTTATTTGTGATGCCAAGGGTGCCAAGTTTGGTCGTGCCCTTCAAGAACTTCCCTTGAAGTTCCAAGGGTGCCACACCTAACAATTTAATTGTGATGCCAAGGGTTCCAAGTTTGGTCGTGCCCTTCAGGAACTTCCCTTGAAGTTCCAAGGGTGCCACACCACTTGCCCTTCAAGCATTCAGTGACTACAAGGGGGAAGTATAGGTGCAACAACAGAGGCCACTATCATATCTTATGTTGCCTGCTATAGTGAGACTAATGGTGTCAGAGATCAAGGAATCTGCCTTGATGCACGCCCCCCAGTAAAATCCTCATGATCGACCCAACTTTGGAACCTGCCCTCATGGCATCGTGATCTTCAAGGAGAAGATGTTTCAACCTTTCCATCCCAAGTCATGGCAGGAGTGCTAGTGGGCGAGATCAAGGACACTATCCCACCCCTCCAATGTAGTTCCATCCACTTGTACAACCCCATCACCTATATGTGAGTCATTCGACCAAGCAACTAAATTGTGCCTACCACCATTAACATATCATTAAAATATAGACAAAAATATATAGCAGGTTTCAAAATCGACTTAGAATTTCAAAGATAAATTATATAATTTTTCATCAAACCAGGTGTTGTCAACCTGGTGGTTTCCTGCCATACTCAATAATAATCAGTAACAAGATTTCTCAATGTTAGTCATTGTCATAATAGCATCACTAACAACACCTAGTCATTCACATCATTGTTCATTGTAAGCCTGAACTAATGGAAGTAGGTAACATAGGGGACACATCCATGATGGCTATCATCATCAAAACATCAACGGAAACATACATATCCATCAAGTTATCAACATCGTAACATCAATAGAAATATACCTATCTATCAAATTTATCATCATCAGGATATCAATAGAGAGCATACATATCCTTTATTGCCATCATTATCATAAATTCAATAGAGACCAAACATAAATATTTATGCTACAATCACCATAATATCAATAGAGAACATGCATAACCATTAATGCTACAATCATCATAATACCAATAGATAACATACATCACCATTAATGTTATCTTTATCATAATATCAATGGAGAACACACATAAACATCACAACCACTAATAATAGATTCATGTGCCAAGATCCTCAAACTAAGGTCCTCAAAGAATAATGTGTGGGCCTTAGGGCTAAATAAATGTTAGTGTCATATAGAGCAGGGCACTACAGGAAGAGCTGGCCAAGGTGCCTTCTTCTTCTGGTTCAACCTAGCTTTCAATCCTGTTGAGATGTGATATGATACTTCATGTATGTCGAGCTTGTCCAAGGAAAACGTTGGTAAAACATGCGGAGGCTTCTCTACACTGTACATCCGTATGAAGGTGCCAGACGGTGAGGCATACCAATCAGCTATGTCAATCAGTGCCTCCATTGTTGCCTTCAACATGCAGGGTTGATCATGTTCGAATATCATCTTGTAAACTAGGGTGACAAAATGATCAGACAGTTGTGTGATAACTCCTCTGAAGCTGCAGTCAGACAACACCTTACAATACGTGTTCATAGAGGTCTCAGTCAGTGTCCATGCCCACTTCAAGCCTGGGAACTCCTGACAGGCACAAATTGCATCCAAGATGTAGACAGATGTGTAGATTCCTACTTGCATACCTTTGGGTGGCTGTCGATCCCTTCTTACCTGTTCCTTCAGCTAGTGAGCCAACATGTCAGACCAATTGCATACTTTTCCTCCTTTGGCCAGTTGGTTCAACACGATCACCCAACTTTGTGGCAAGGTTTCCCTACTTTCTTGGCCATACAAACGACATGCGAAGATGACCAAGTATTGATATGCCTTTCGCAATATCTTCGTCTTATAGACTTGGTTGGGTGTTGTCCTGAATTTAGCTGGCTCCTTCACCCAGTTCTTCAAGATATCTCTGGAGTTTTCATTACTGTTGGGTATGCTGAAGGGTGTCTCCATGGTGATCACAGGCTTTGACTTCTGATACATCTCATCATAATCTTGTGCCCTAAAGGTAGCAATCTCCATCCTGCTGACACTACTCAATGTCATTGTCTCAGGGTCAGTGTGAGAGACGATCCAATGTATCATGTCCACGCATGGGAGCACGAGATATTTACATGCAATCTGGTACAAGATGGACATGTGGATGTTCACATAGACATGCCAGTCTTCGAGGTCTTTCCCCAATGTGCCTACAAATCCATCATTTACCTCTTGCCATTTTAGCTTGATGTCCTTGCCTACAATGAGCTTGGTACAATGAGCTTGGTATCTTCATAGATTGGCAGACTTGTAGACACTCGCTCAACTGCTACTCCAGTTGAACTTCCGTCAATGTCCTTTGATCCTACTCTCTTGGAGGCCATTGATCCTAAAATGCTAAGAGGTAGACGAACACCTGCTAGATCTGGAGACAAAGTGACATATATGGCAAGAAATCTATCAGCTAAAACCAAATCAAACTTGAGGAACGACATGCAACAATCCTGGGGATTGATTGGAAAGGATTGTGCAATTTTTCCTGGGAGACTGACTGCTAGAACTGTGCAAAAGGCAGTCTGGGTTGTCTGGGGAGGCTGGCTAGCTGCTAGAATTGCGCAATGCGCAATCCAAGCTGGCCTGTTAGTTGTTGGAATTGCACAATGCACAATTTCAGCTGGCAATGGTTGTAGGCCCAGTGATTGCATTACGCAATTTTCTGGGCCAGAAGTCACTATCCCTTAGAATTGCGCAATGCAAAAGTGGAGGACAGTTAATGGGAAAAAATACACATTTTTTGAGAGGAAGACAGAGCCTTCCCTCTCAAGATTGTGCAATGTTGTCTTGGTGAGGCAGAATTTGGGCCAAGGCTACCCAGACCTACTGGTGGGAAACTAAAAGAAAATGTGAATGTGATTGCATGGCGATACTGAGTGTAAGTAGGAGTGAATGATCATGCATGCAAATAGTGAATGAAAGATTCAAAAAATAGAACAACATGCATGTGGGTGAAGTGAGTCGCTGAATTGGTGACCCTTCGTGCAAAACAGTTTCATGCATGTGACAACAGTGAGGTGCTAACGAAAACTGAAATGGTGCTAGTGAAATCTATTATGCATGTAAACGAAAACAAGCATTCACAGAAATCAAGCAAACAACACTCACACAATCCAAAACACAAAAAGTGACAAAAATGCTACAAAAGACAAGTTAAGAGGACTTACCCGTGAATAGTTGAGCTGGATGTGTCGAAGACTCCTGGATGTGTTGTGGGATGTCATTGCTCCAAGATCGATGTGAATAAATGAGCTCTGATTCATCAAATAAATAAGTTTGAGGCTCATGACACACATGCCACAAATCTAGAAAAAGCGACACTTGGAGGAAAAATTCTAAAACGATCTTTGCATGTAACCTCTAGCTGCTAAAAATAGCTCCCTAAAATCTAGCGATGTTTTTTGCATATTGCACTTTGTTATTCTGGGAAAAAGCAGCCCATGCATGCAAGTCAAGTTTTCCCAGTCTCAGGTGGAACCGATCAACTCAATGGCACATGCAACAACCTGCTCAGTTGAGGGGGGGAAATGCGCATTTCTGGGAGGGAGCTAGGTTGGCTGCCTAGAGGGTTTGTGCAATTTCTGGGCTGAGTAGTTGACTACTGCCCAAAATTGCACAATTTTTGGGCTAAGCAGTCCTGCTAGGAGGAATTGTGCAATTTTCTCAGTGAAGCCTGACAGGAAGATTTGCACAATTCTAGAGCCTAGTAGGCTACCAGATAGAATTGCGCAATTTCTAGAGGGAAGGTTGGTTGCCCTCTAGAATTGTGCAATTTCTTGAGGGAGCTGCTTAGCCTGCAACTAGACCAAGTCCGAAGAAAAAATTGGTGAGGGGGATGCAACAAGTTCTCATGCATGAGTCGTCATTCTGCTAGAAAATCACTGAAGCTTGTGTATATGACAAGGCAAGACATATTGCTGAGGATGGTTGGTAGGGAGGTTCTAAAAAGAAGCTAAGGCAAAATTTTGGAGGGTGGTTGTAGCCACCACAACACTTGGCGACACACTGGTAGAACTCCAACTCTCTGAATGGACCTTGTTCATGAAAAGAAAGTCTAACACCTCCAGAAGTATTCTTCAGTTCTCAGTTCGTCTTGGTTTCCGCACTTGCTTTACTATAAGATGTAGCATCCACCAAGCTCTTGGTCGATTGACACACATTCCAAGCCAAGGCAGCAAAGTTGTTTCAATTGGGGTTGAGGGGTATATTGGTGCACAAGTAGTATAACCGTCAGAGTCTTAGTTTCATTTCTGGTGTTCCTCCGCTGCCAACAAGCCTGGAGAGTAACCCAGCGGAGTCACGCAAGAACACAAGCATCACTCCGCTACTAACGAGCCTGGTCAGTAACCCGGTAGAGTTACTTTCATCACCTCTCTACGCAAGAAGCCTTTCCCTTCTTTCGCCTTATTCATTTTTCATTTTTGAAATTTTTCACTTTTCATTTTTTTCATTTTTCATTTCATAACTGTGCATAACACTTATTCATTTTAGAGGCAGAAGAGTGATCCCGACTTATTGAGAGAAGAAGAGGTTGTTCCTTCAGATAAGTAGTTTATTATATACCTCTGACGTGCCTATTAAGGTTCTCCCCCTCACCTTACTCTACTTGACTATGCTGCCAAGGGTTAACCCAAAAACAAACAAATAGAGTAGGTGACACTAGTTAGCACACAAGCATTGTGTTTTCACCAAGGTTCACTTTGAAAAATACGTATTTTCCATCGACGTAGCATGGACCAAAAATAACAAGTTCTTCATACAGAGGCAAGATGACAGATAACCAAGTAGTGATAGCTTCATAAGGCCTCTTGTACTTTACCCAGCTTGTTTCAAGAGTCGCACATGGTCTCATGCGAAACTAATGTTAAAATTGGCAACTAGGACCAAACTCCATGTGGGTCATCTTATTTATGGAAGCTAATATTTTTCTTGGATCCCTCTCATCGAGAGGTATAGGATTGATCTAAAGATCATCTGATTCCGATAAGTATTCATGGGGATATGAATTTATTTGTGTTATGGGACAATTCGTCAAGGTTGGCTAGCAACCAAATAACCCCCACATGTGCTCAATGTTTTAGTATAAAAGGAGATGACTTGAGAGTTATGCTTTGACTTGTTTGATTGGAGAGGTCTCTTCATTTATGAGGAGATTCTATATACTATCACAAGAAGTTCTTACCAGCATTTTGTAGTACAGTGGGCCACATGTGGATGAAAAACTGTGGGATCATAGCTTACCTTGCTACTAGGCTAGGCCATAGGCCATAGACAACAGCTAAGGTTGTGTGGCATCATGATAGAAGTAGTGTCCCTCAGCTGGAGGTGGAAAATATTCTAGGAGATACATCATTATGGTTGGATATAACATGGTTGATGCTACTAGTTTAAATACAATTGATGGATGCAACTACATATCTACATGTAGGAGTTGGATGCAACATAGTGGCACATGGGACAACAGTGTTAAAGCATGGTGCAGCAATGGAACAAGGTACAACAGTGCTAAACATTGGGACAACAGTGCAACAACATTGTGCAGCAATGGCACATGGGACAACAATGATACCTGGTGCAGCAAGTACATGGTGCAGTATGGTGTAGCAAGTGCATGGTGTAGCCCAGTGAGGTGTAGCATGATGATGAGGAGCATCACAATGACAGGTGCAGCAAGGTGATGGAGTCACCTTGGAGAATCAGTTGAAGCAGCATGTCTTCAACTGAGTTCATCTACCTCATGTATCATATTCTTAGAGATGATCTATGCTCTTACTTAGATAAGTCAAAGTGTTGACTTCCATTGTATATGTACTATCTCTCTCTCTCTCTCTCTCTCTCTCTCTCTCTCTCTCTCTCTCTCTCTCTCTCTCTCTCTCTCTCTCTCTCTCTCTGTGTGTCCTGAACTATTGAAGAACATATCAGAATAATTGATCAAGGGTTTCCCCACATTAGGGTTTGTCCCTGGCTAGCGCCACATCTTATGTCCTCTTGTCTTGGCTTGTCTTCTGTAATTTATTTTTATGTTCTATTTGCAATTTACTATGATGCTAATGTGATTGCTAATCTGGAAAAGATATTGAGCTAACTGTGAAAATTGAAATAAATTGCTCTAAGCATAGAACATACCTAAAATTAACATGGTATGAGAGGTGATATGAAGGCAAAGCCCAAGCAAGAGTGTAATAGCAATCACTGAAGACAGTTGGGAAAGGACAATATGACCAGTGGATTCCTCATCCATCTTTTAATTCACCAAGGGTGAAGTCGAAGTAGAGAATATTATCCAAGTGGTGCAGCGGAAGCATTTGATGGCCTATTTAAAGATCACTTCAATGGGAAGTCTAGATCTAAGGGTGGAAGGAAAGGCAGATGGCTTGCTTGTAATAAGCTTGGCCACTATGTGAAGGAGTGTCTGAATGGTAGGGACACATAACTTGATGATGATAACAATCATTCCAAGGACATATTCAATGATCATAGGAATGACAAGTAATGCAGGTCATCAAGGAAATAGCCGACTCTTCAAAGAAAGCATGGAACCCCAGGTTTGAAGAATCAAATGTTGTTTCTAATAAGATAAAGTGGCATTATCTTATATTGGCCCTCTCCTCCAGACTCTTTGGGAATCTTACTTATTGATTGTAGTGCTTCAAGGCACTTCGTCGGATAGAAGGGTGCACTCTCTAATTTGGTAAAGATGGAAACAATCATGGGATTATACTTGGAGTCAATGCCACCTATCCCAGAAAGGGTGTAGGGAATGTTACCCCTCAATTGAATGAGGGTAACCCGATTCATTTATAAGAATCTCTTTATGTACATGATTGCAAGAAGAACTTGGCGTCCATTTCGGCAATGGAAGTCAAAGGTTTCAATGTGGCATTCATCGATGGAAAGGTACGTGTTTGAAAATAGAATTTTCAAAGATGCTTTTACTTATGGGTTTAGGGATGGAAAATTGTATCAAGTTGCAGGAAGTCCATTGGGGACCATGTCAGTTGACACATCTCATCTATAGCACCGGAGGTCTGCTTATTATGGGACCCCACATGATGTGAGTCAGATGGTGACAGGGATGCTTGAATTCATGAAGATAATGAAGGTACATGTCCAAGATGTACCAAAGGAAAAGTATTACAAGGGGACCATTCCCCTCATGTAGCAGGTCCACAAGTTTGGAATAACCTAAGGGGTTTGAGATTCATGATCGGGAATCTCATGTATGGAGGTGGAAGAAAGCCCTCTATGGCTTGAAGCAAAACACCCTAGGCCAGATATGAGAGGATTGATAGTTGTTTGATGAAGATGATATTCACTAGGAGTGAAGCCGATCCAAACCATTGCTTGAAGGTTGTGGATGATAGACCTCTCATACTAGCACCTTCTGAGGATGACAAGTGTAGACCCTCTCATTTGTGAAAGTAAGAGGGAGTTGGATTCCAGATTTGGAATGGTGAACTGCAAGGCCATGACTACCTCGATGGATCTTAACTTTCAAAAGTTATATGGTAGGGATGCTAGACCTGATTTGGGAAATGCCTCTGAGTTTCACAAACTCTTACGAGCATTTATGTTCTTGGTGAACTCCTGTCCGGATATATGTTTTGGAGTTAGTATGTTGAGCTCATATGGTTGAGCCTCACTAGATTGGTGCCAAGAATATTCTAAGATATCTTCAGGGCACAATCTCTCATGGATTCAGATACACTGTTGAAAATATGAAGCTGCATGATTATTCGAATGTTGACTAGGCAGGCAGTATGGAGGATCGCAAGAGCACTTCTGAGTGATGGTTCTCTTTAAGTTTTGATTCAATATCCTAGGTGAGTAGGAAGCAGAAGTTGGTTTCTTTGAGCACCTTTGAGACTGAATACATAGCTATGAGTATGACCTTGTGTGAAGCTGCCTGGTTGAGGAAGCTCTTCAATGAGTTGTTTGTACACATGATGGATACCACCATGATATTCTGTGGCAACCAGAGGGGGATTCAATTATTGAGGAATCACGTATTCTATGATTTCTCCAACATATATACATTAGGTATTACCTTATCTGGGATATGGTACATCGATGAGAAAGAAGGCTCCATCGCATTGGGACTGATGTGCAAGTCGCAGACATTTTGTCGAAGCCCCAAGAAAAGGTCAAATTTGTGACTTTCCATAATGACTTGGAGTCATTGATAGACCCTCTTATGAGGGTCATGTATGATGCATGCAATGAGCTTTGGGAGCTCTGGAGGCTTGGGGTACTTCTTGGAGCAACAAGCGACCATAGGGCGACTCATCCTCACCTAATGGTGTGTTGTGTATAAGGTGAATGGTTCAGCCTTCCCCTGTGATACCTCATGGTGACTTATGGATAGGATGAGTGGTTCTCATGTCGAGGCATCCTACCTATGCAATTTGGGACTCATGGGAAGTACCTCTCATTTGGAAAATGAGCAAGGAAATGGGGTTAGGGACCACAGTAGTACTATCGATGGACACATCATTGTATCTACCATACTCCCTATGTTAGGATGACCTCCAATGATCTAGGATCAATTGGAATTAACTTCGAGTTAGCAAGAGTGATATAACTCACTCTCTTTTGGAACTAATCTGGGATCAATAAGAGTGGTATGACACACTCTCTTCATATGGAATTGACTTCGGCTCAGTAGATAATGGTATGGGACATTCTTGATCAATTCTTCTTCTTCATGGTTCAACAAAGTATTGTAGAGCAAAGCAGTGTAGCCCACTGATGGCAAAGATAGTATAGTCTGGCAGATGGATTAGTAGATGGAGTTCTCCGAAGTTGAGAGGGAGTGTTAAAATTGGCAACTAGGGCCAAACTCCATGTGGGTCATCTTATTTATGGCAGCTGATATCTTTCTGGGATCCCTCTCATCGAGAGGTATAGGATTGATCTAAAGATCATCTGATTCCGATAATTATTCATGGAGATATGAATTTATTTGTGTTATGGGACAATTCGTCAAGGTCGGCCAGCAACCAAATAACCCCCACATCTGCTCAACGTTTTAGTATAAAAGGAGATGAATTGAGAGTAATTTCACACACACTCCACTCTTTCTTTCTCTCCACTTGTTTGGGGTTTTAGTGGAAAAGAATTCTAAGAGGAATATGCCCTAAACACAATCCTAGGAGATGCCCTAGCTCTTAACACAGTTATGGAGGATAGACCTTAATGTTGTCTTGAAGGGGTCACCTAGCCACAGTCAAGGAGGACTCATCCACATTTCAAGAAGAAGCCTTATATAAGCTATCTAAGGAAGACTTACGTTGTCCCTAACCACAGCCAAGGAGGGTTACTAACATGCCCTAGCTGCAGTAAGAAAGACAGACCAGTGAGGGTTTGAAAGGATGTTTTCAGGTGACTGAGTGCTAGAAGGAGGGCCACAATAGTAAGGGATTATTCTGGGCTAGTAAACACAGGGATTCCTCCTAAAATAGGCTGAGTAAGGGATTGTTCTTTTGTGATTAGGCTGCAGGCCTATAGGTGCTGATTTGAGGGTCAAACATAGAGTTGTAGGTGCCTCCTCAAACAATGAGGTCACATAACTTGAAGAGGAAAGGAGGCCACATAATTTAAGGTGTGTTTTGGGCATGACTATTAGATTGTTGTAGGAGCCTTAACCAGTGACCAAAACACTGCCCATAAACAGAAGTGAAGAAGTATGGTAACTTGTGTTGGGCCATGATTTCACTTGTTTGATTGGAGAGGTCTCTTCATTTATGAGGATATTCTATATACTGTCACAAGAAGTTCTTACTAGCAGTTTGTATTACAGTGGGCCACATGTGGATAAAAGATTGTGGGATCATAGCTTACCTTGTTGCTAGGCCAGCCCATAGGCCATAGCCAGCAGCTAAGGTAGTGTGGCATCATGACAGATGTGGTGTCCCTCAGCTAGAGGTGGACAATATTCTAGGAGATACAACATTATGGTTCGATACAACATGGTTGATGCTACTAGTTTAAATACAACCTATGGATGTAGCTACATATCAAGATGCGGCAATTGGATGTAGCATAGTGGCACATGGGAAAACAATGTGACAGCATGGTGCAACAATGGCACAAGGTATAGCAGTGCTAAACATTAGGACAGCAGTGTGACAACATGGTGCATCAATGGCACATGGGACAGCAATGATACTTGGTGCAGCATGGTGCAACAAAGTGAGGTGCAACATGATGACAAGGAGTAGCACAATGATAGTTGCAGCAAGGCAATGGAGTCACCTTGGAGAATCACTTGAAGCAGCATGTATTCAATTGAGTTCAGCTTCATCATGTATCATCTTCTTAGAGATGATCTATGCTCTTACTTAGATAAGTTAAAGTGTTGATTTCTATTGTATATGTATTATCTCTCTCTCTCTCTCTCTCTCTCTATTGAACTATTGAAGAACATATAAGAAGATTTGATCAAGGGTTTCCCCACATTGGGTTTTGTCCCTAGCTAGCACCACATCTTGTGTCCTCTTGTCTTGGATTTTCTTCTGCAATTTATGTTTATGTTCTATCTACAATTTACTATGATGTTGATGTGATTGCTAATCTAGAAAAGATATTGAGCTAATTGTGAAAATTGGTGTCCTCTTGTCTTGGCTTTTCTTCTGCAATTTATGTTTATGTTCTATCTACAATTTACTATGATGTTGATGTGATTGCTAATCTAGAAAATATATTGAGCTAACTGTGAAAATTGAAATAAATTTCTCTAAGCATAGAACATACCTAAAATTAACAACTAACCTACAAACAAAAATAAGAAAACAAATAACAAATCAAAGCAGAAGCAGAAGTAAATGCAAAATAAAAGTGAGTAAGCAAACAAATAAGCAGAAAATCAAACATGCAAAGCAAGAAAGCAAACACTACTCGTACTCCTAAGCTAACGGTGCATGGGCCTGATCACGTGAAGTGATATTTCCAATGCAGCCACTGGTGCATTGGTTGACCCATGTTGGTGAAGGCTTGGTCTGCAAGCAACCCGGTTGTGTGAACCAGAAAACAAGAAAGATATAACAATGAAGACAAACACACTTCATGTTTAAAAGTGTCCACAAGACATAAGTGAGTGCAATTACATGAAATGTAGTCCATGGACTTGTCACCGTGTTGTGCGACACTGCATGTAGATTTGTAGCATACGCATACTCTTGATTGTGACATGCAAGTAAATGAAAGAAACAAAGACAATTTGCATCGTGCACGTGTGCTTGCAATGTAAGATTCCTCCAATGCATGAGCGATGGGATTGTACAGTTTGAGTGGAGGAAGCATGATCTATGTGTGAGATTGATCTTCAATGCATGCAGATGAGTGAAGGAGCCTTGAGTGATTGAAAAATTTCCTGATCGGAAGTGAAGCCAACCTCAGGACATCGATAGCTTGACATAACCATCAGCTCAGGCTAAAATGCCTCGAAAGCTTGGGGTGTTTCGACTTTGTTTTCAGATAGATCATCATAAATAGGTGGCTTCAAAAAATCAACTGCGATAGAATCATGATCATAATCAAGTATGGAATAGATCATGACAGCTATGATAAAAAAAATCAATGATTTCATCGGCATCCTCATGATCTGATAAATCAAACAAAGGGGTAGAAGAGAAGCGAACAAATTCATCCTCTACGTTTCCAGAAAAGGCAAATGAAAATTCAAGTGGATTTTCAATGAATAATTTATCCTCTTCGTTGTCGGATGATAAATTGACATCCGGTGTGTCCTGCGAGTGATCAATAATTGGTGCATTCATAGATGAAGATACACATGCGAAATCATGGATGGCAAGTTCACCAAAGATGCCAGGAAAGAATAGAGGAGGCTCAAAGAAAAGGGAGTCATCCTTTGCCAAGTGTTAACGCTAAAGCTCCTAGTCATACTCTTCATGAATAACATCGCATGTTGGTTGTGTAACACCAACTCCATCAATGGCTTGATCCTCGTTCACAACAAGTGTAGAGTTCGGAATGAAAGAACACAAGACAATATCATCCATAGGATCATCCGAGTACGAAGACGGAGGTTGTGGTATAAAATGCATATGACAACTTGATGGAATCACAACAAATCTGCATGAAAATTAAGCGAAGTGATGTTGGATGTGGTAGCTGAACATATGTGTGCCTGTTCTCCTGCATCACTCTGCAGTGATGGAGTTGTTTGATGAGGGGATGGCGAACAGTCACTTGTGATAGTGACTGTATCCATCTGTGATTGTGTAGCTCCATCATTGAAGGATGCTGAGTGAGGCTTGGGCTCAAACTTATTCTTGGGATGGACTGATTTGTTAAGACAATACTTGAATCTATCCCAAAGATAGGGAAATTTCATCTGGCTCTTCAGAGCTTGAAACTGCAAATCATGGAAGCGCTACCAAAAATCCATAGGTGATTCATGCGGAGCCTTCCATTGTTATAACAGTTTTTGGTCAAGATATTCTGGATCAAAATGATAGAAAGTATCTTCAATGAGATCACAAAAATGTTGAAGTTAGTGCATGTTGTCAGCTAATAGGCTTCACAACCACCGATGTGGGGATTTACGATGTGTGTATGGAAGAAACAAACCGGAAATTCGTCAAAACATCCATCTTCCTCGTTAAGCATGGCAAGTCAGTCATGTAAGAACTCATGGCATGCCACTTCGCCTTCACTACCATACGTGTATGTAGACAAGAGATCAAAAATATCCCCCTTGATGGTAATAGGTTCGGCATGCGAAAAAACATTTTGCAAGGTTGAGAGAGCAAGACTATGCATAGATATACAAATGTTCAAAATAGGATGAGAGGACACAACTTGTCATATGGCCCTCCTTCTAGTGCCATAAATGTTGACGGTGCTAGACCTGCCAACATGTCAGGGGATCTCCCTGGTAAGAAGTCCCAATTAGACCTCAAACTGTTTGGTGTAGGAGTCTTGGTAGTGGGTCGTACGGTAATGCCTTGACCGCAGTCTCACACATAAAAAGTAAGATGTCCCTACTGGCAGCAAGGATGTGACATATGTGGTGAGTTAAGGAAGGTGCATGAGCGGTTCTAACACACGACAGGTGAGGTGAGTGCACCCCTTGGAAACCTGTGATAGCACGTAGTTAAGAAGGGAACACACAAACAAAGATGCATCACAAAATGGAATGCAAGTTAGTGAGAAATCCAAACTGTGGTTAAACCAACAGCACGTTTCAGAAAGATTCATACATACATATACAAAAATAGCTACACATGCATGCGTAAGAAAACAAATACATATATCACTTAGAGTACTCAAGATAGCTGAAATACAATACAACATATGCATGAAACATGTTTGATCTGTTATATGAAGAAGTGTAAGTCCCACTCATACAATACATCCATGTCCAACCACTAGTTCTGACAGCAAAACATTACTTCCACAACCTCCTTCTGCTCCAAAGAGATATACTAGCTCTGTGCAGTGGAGAAGCCAAGGCTCGTTACAATACTATCCAAGCTCTCTCTAAGATAGTCTTATTGTAAGCTTGGCTAACCAAAAGCCTATAAAATGGGTTATGAGGGACTATTTATAGCAAAGGGTTGGGTGGCTCTTGACATTCCCCTTTGTGATAGATCATCTACCCTCATGACTCTTCATCTACTCTATGACTGTTACATCCAACTATCGACACTTGAACTTACACTTGAAAAGATGTTACATTACAATGCACATGTACCCATGTGAGACAAAATGGCTTGAGAAATCCATGCAAGACATCACTATGACTCGGATGACTATTGGAAGACCAGCTCTTTGACATCCTCACGGTGGTCGAAAGTAGCGAACTGATGCCAAGCTCGGTAGTTCGTGATGGTGTATGTGTACTCTAAGGTGACATCTTTTTGGAAATGAACTCTTGCCTTCAAAGAACCTGGGTACACTGCTTGAGCTCCTCTGTCCCAACTCATCTGGTAGCATGCACATCATTATCTTGAGTGCAACCGGACCAACAACATACTTGTGCATGGTGTCTGCACTGATTTACAATTATGGGCCAGTGGCTACGTGCATCAACTCGTCAAAGTACGAATCAAGCTCTAGTCAGACTTATGCCTTTGTCTTCACCTGGGTGAATGTCCCAATAGATGGGATCGCATGTGCATGCACAATAAAATCCATACTCTTGAATACATGTGCATGGGAAGCCTATAGACTAGTGATGAGCTATGGGAGATCTTCATAGTTCTAGATCTAACTCCAGATGTGTGCCTTCAGCTCGTCTACTCTGGGCTTCATCATCTTAGGCAAGTGAAGCGAGGCTTCCTTGTATCTCATTTTCTATGTTTGCATATAACCAACAACAACATGCATGTTCGACAAGATACATGCTCTCCTAGCACATCACTACTGCCACCCATTGAGATGGATGACTTCCTTATGCACGGAACCAAACTTGGAATACAACACTCACATGACTGTGTCAAGGGACAATACTTCATCGAGTATTGCCTTCTTCAATTCTGCTCGGGCTGATGCTGTAACCAATTCTCCTCCCTCCTTAGCTGGTTGTAGCTCCTTAGCCATTCGTTCATTCTCAGCTATCAGGAAGCGAACACTCAAGCTAGTGGTTTCGGCATATGCTCTAATAGCATCAGCCAATGCTGTTGGATGTTTGTGTACGTCAGACACGATCACTCGTTCCTCAAACTGCGTAGAAGATGTATGATCATCCGAAGTCGATAGTCTGTGAGATTGTACAACTCTATGTTGAGACTCGTCGAATGAGATGTTGTGCATCTCTCCTTCCGGTTGATCTCCAAGGATCGCAGTGTCTCCTTGGCCACTTGGAACTTGCTCTTTTTCTAGATGCAGTGAAGCTGGTGGGTCGACCTTGGAGGTGGGGCATGAGGTCGATGTCTTGATCTAACTCCTATTGCTCCATATCCGTATCCATCTGTTCAAGTGCTTACTCTATCTCCTGAGAAAAATCCTACTACTGCGATTATTCACCCTGTCTAACTAATGCCAGCTGTACTAATGAGTCTACTATCTGCAGTTTCATCTATCTACACAAGTTGCGCCCCCTGTTGTACATGTTCTTGTTGCGCTTCCTTCTTATGTCTATGTAGCTCTTGTTCCTTCTAGAGTTGCTCCTTCAACTCATGCAACTCTTTCTTTGTTTCCTCCATTCTTTGTTTCTCTCTCTTCCTTTGTGGGTTTCTCTTGTCAAGTTGTTGCCTCTTTGCCTCTATTTCCAAATTTTCTCTCTTGGAGGCCATTGATCCTTAACTGCTAAGAGGCGGACGAACACCTACTAGATTTGGAGACAAAGTGACATGCATGGTAAGAAATTTGTCAGCTAAAACCAAAGCAAACTTGAGGAATGACATGCAACATACCTAGGGTTTCACTGGCAAGGATTGCGCAATTTTTCCTTGGAGGCTTGGAGACTGGCTGCTAGAACTGTGCAGAAGGAAGTCTAGGCTATCTAGAGAGGCTGGCTGGTCGCTGGAATTGTGCAATGTGAAATCCAGGCTGACCTGCTGGCTACTAGAATTGCGCAATGCGCAATTTCAGCTGGCATTGGTTGCAGGCCCAGTGATTGCATTTCACAGTTTTCTGGGTCGGCAGTCACTATCCCTCAAAATTACACAATGCAAGACGGGAGGATAGTTACTAGGTAGAAATTCGCATTTTCTGAGAGGAAGACAAAGCTTGCCCTCTCAGTATTACGCAATGTTGTCTTGGTGAGGCAGAGTCCGAGCCAAGGCTGCCCAAACCTGTCGTCGAGCAACTGAAATAAAATTTGAATGTGATTTCATGGCGATACTAAGTGTAAGCAGGAGTGAGTGATCGTGCATGCAAATAGTGAATGAAAGATTCAGAAAATGGAACAACATGCAAGTGGGTGAAGCGAGTCGTCGAATCAGTGACCATTCGTGCAAAATAGCTTCATGCATGCGATAGTAGTGAGATGCTAACAAAAGCTGAAATGGTGCTAGTACAAGCTAGTATTCATGTAAATGATAGCAAGCATTCATAGAAATCAAGCAAACAACACTCACACAAGCCAAACTACAAAAAGCAACAGAAATGTTGCAAAGACAAGTTAAGAGGACTTACACGTGAATAGTTGAGCTGGATGTGTTGAAGATTCTCGGATGTGTTGTAGGATGTCATAGCTCCAAGATTGATGTGAAGAAATGAGCTCTGATGCATCGAATAAATAAGTTTAAGGCTCATGACACACATGCCACAAATATAGGAAAAGTGACACTTAGAGGAAGGGTTCCAAAATGATCTTTGCAAGTAATCTCCGGTTACTAAAAATCACTCCCTAAAATATAAGGATGCTTTTTGCTATTCCGGGAAAAATCAGCCCATGCATGCAAGTCAAGTTTTGCCAGTCTCGAGTTGAACCGGTCAACTCAATGGCACATGCAACAACCTGCTCAGCTGAGGGAAAAAATGCGCATTTCTAGGAGGGAGTTGGGCTAGCTTCCTAGAGGGTTTGCGCAAATTCTGGGCTGAGCAGCTGACTGCTACCCAGAATTGCACAATTTCTGGGCTGAGCAGTCTTGTTGGGAGGAATTACGCAATTTTCTCAGTGAAGCTTGACAGGCATATTTGTGAAATTCTAGAGCCCAATAGGTTTCTAGACAGAATTGTGCAATTTCTGGATGGAAGGTTGGTTTCCCTCCAGAATTACACAATTTCTTGAGGGAGTTGCTCAGCCTACAACTGGACCAAGTCCGTAGAAACAACTTGTGAGGGGGATGCAACAAGCTCTCATGCACAGGATGTCATTGGAAATCACTAAAGCTTGTGTACTTTACAAGGCAAGACATGCTGTTAAGGAAGGTTGGTAGGGGGGCTCCAAAACGAAGCTAAGGAAAAATTTTGGAGGGTGGTTGTAGTCGCTACAACATGTAGTTGGTAGATGTGATTTTCATTCCAATGTTTTTATTATTTTTTATACAAATTGGTTTAAACACCTGGTGAGTTCTTGAGTCTTTCAACCACTTTAGGTTCAGGTAACGCACTTTTTATCAATCAACTTAGGAGGGCCTAGTTACAAGAACCCAACAGTCCCCTTACATACATTTCTTGATTAAGTAGATAGTACTTTTACCACTGAAGGTTTTCAAGTTGCTTGAAATTTCGTGTGTGATGTGTGGTGATGTTGGAGATTAGTCCACATGAAGAATCTGCAATATAAGCCCAGTGTGTAGATTTTTTTTATTTCTTTCCCTTGTGCAAGAGTCAACAGGGATGAGAAGGGATTTGTTGAAAAAAATCTCTATATATAGCCTATAGGAATTGGTCTTGCAGAAGCCAAGTCTTCAAGTTTGATTCATCAAATAGATCTCCTTCTCCCAACAGTGAGATTGGATTTCTAGTATAGTAGACTATTATTGCCTAAACCTATGCACATAAAATGTAGTGTCTCAATTACAGATTGAAAATCGCTGTTGAGTATTTGTTGATGTCAAAAATCTCACCCAACAGTGCTTTATAAGGGAACAAGCTTCCACTCCTACAAGATGCCTTTGAGTCTTCATTTATTAACCTTATTTTTTGAAGTATAAGAAGATTAGCTCTTAACCAAACAAACATAGTTTAAATTCTTCCTTTTACATATTACTATAAATTGGACGTTTAGTGATTATAGTAAGCTTTGTTTATATTATGTATGGAATATTGGAAAAAATTTCAAATGTTCGAAATAAACAAAAAGAGAATTCAATTTATGGTGTATAATCTCACTATCATGAAATTATATTGTATCTCTTATAAATTTAGATAGGTACTAAGTTGCTCATAGCCCTTATTTAATTTATGATATGGCCTTCTATGAAATCCAAGAAAAAAAATTGAATATGGGTAATCCATATTGATCAAATATAACACCCGTCAGTTGATTTAATTTCTTAAAGGTTTGACATTAATTGCCAACTAGGATATTCATAAACTTTGAGATACTACATTATATGTGCATAGGTCAATATTACTGATGGGTTTCCATCATATTGCTACAAAAGGGAATGAAATGGGAAATCAAATACAACTGAAAGTAAACTCATATCTAATTCAAGCATCCTTAAAATAAGTCTCATATTTGGTTCATTGTGAGGGTAAAAACCACAAGCAAAGGTAGAGAAAAGGAAATAACTTCTAAATCTACTAAGGCCATTGGAGTTGCCTATGACTCCCCTTGTTGAAAAAACCTTATCATGCTGACAAGACCAAACATACATTGTATAGCTAAGAGGGAAGAAAAGCCTGAAATTTCCCTCAATGTGATCTCATCATACTTTGTAATTGAAAAGTAAAGATGGAAAAGTCAATGAATTATGTAGCAACACACCAAACTGTGTAAGGAAATCAAACATGTCTACTTTTGCATGGAAAATAAATGCCTATCCAAGGTTAAATTTCATGGTCTCATACATATACATGTCATATGAA
This sequence comes from Pinus taeda, assembly GCA_000404065.3. NCBI lineage: Eukaryota > Viridiplantae > Streptophyta > Pinopsida > Pinales > Pinaceae > Pinus > Pinus taeda. The sequence continues at coordinate 105,929 of APFE030587899.1, read as the reverse complement.
TTTATATTTTGTTTTTGGAAAGATAATGGATCTATGTTTTTGTACCTGCAACACACACAGAACATTAGTGTTCACACTTATGCAAAAAAATATTAACACAAATAATATTGGACACCCGAAACACAACAAAAACTAGCACATTAATGTTGGCATTATGATATAGATGTTGTCCGTGATGGCAACTCACATAGATGACAGTTCACAGTGTGACAGGTTAACAACGAAGGATTACAAATCAGACTCCAAATATTAAAGAAAGAGAGGTATATGTTGCATCACTTTGTCCAAGTAGCATATACATGTTGGTCCATATAACAAAAAGAGTGTATATGTATACATGCACTCTCACAAGAGGAAAAGCGCGTACAGGTTGGAGAAACAAGGAATTTCAAGAGGAGACAATACCAAGGGTCAATACCATGGTATTAGCCCACAATATTGAGTGGAGTAACAACTATTTCATCTCACCCAAGAATACCACGGGTTCTAAGTGGTTTTGGTCCGGGGTATTGACAAAGGATCTAAGCATATAAGGAGGAGAAGATCAAAGGGATAGATGTGCAAGTATTTAATATCTTATGAAGTGTTAGATCAACTATGCAAGTTATGGGTTTCTGATGCTTTGCTTGATCTGAACTAAGGATGCACCTATGTGGTTGATGATGGACGATGGATCGGGATCATAAGGCCTGAAATGAATTATCATTATGTGGTTTGATCATGGATAGTCTAGATTTGAATGCTAACGCATATTTTATTGTTAATTTAGGTATGTTCTATGCTAGAGAAATGTATTTCAATTTCTTTTCCAGATTAGCAATCACATCAGCATAAAGTAAACTTCAGATAGAACATAAATATAAATCGCAGAAGACAAGCCAAGACAAGAGGACACAAGATGTGGTACCAGCCAGGGACAAACCCCAATGTGGGGAAACCCTTGATCAATTCTTCTTTTATGTTCTTCAAAGTTCAATAGAGAAGGTGAGAGAGATAGTACATTTACAATAGAAGTTAACACTTTGACTTTTGATATTGGCATGAGATCAGTTGAAGACATATTGCTTCAACTGATTCTCTAAGGTGACTTGTTCACCTGTCACTGGGCAGCTCCTATCATTGAGCTACTCTTTGTCCTGGATCTGCACCCAATATTGTTGATCTGCATTTGATGACTGTTATGTTGTCCTCATCCTATAGCATCCATCATCACTGTTGTACTACTGCATCACCGATATCTTCAGTACAGCTACCATCATTGATAACATCATTGTTGTACCATGACTGTCCCTTGAAATTACCACAAAGGTGATCTCTGCATCTTAAATGAGATCATGATCTTACAAGAACTAGATCATGACTTTGTCACTGATCATTCTTGACATAACTTCTTCCATTATGTTGTAACTATCACTGTCATTACTATAGCAGCTCTTGGAATTGCTTGAAACCTTCTTAACTACTTCTCATTGTGCCCAAATTTCTAGTAGTTTCCAAAAATCCTTTTCAACATGATTGTGTAAGATATATATGCCGAGACTGAGGTTGTACCTTAAGGATCATAGTGATCTCCATTAATCCGAGACATGGAGAATAGTAAGGGTTCTAAGTTCTTTACATCACATAGATTGCTTATGAAGTAGATCTAATGAGATTGTGATCTTACCTTCCATCTAGGCCAAGACTATGATGGTTACTGCCTCTATCATGAATCTAAGACTCACTATCACTGCCACCATTGATGTTGCATCTCACAAATATGCCAAGTTTTTCTTACTGTTTCATGCCTCTTCAAGTATGCCTCCTTCCTAAGATGCAAAGTCACTTTCTAGCTCTTTCAAGCCATCCGAGCTTTCTACCCTTAAACCATCTGAGGTGTAGACAAACCTTTGATGCATGACTATGGCTACCTTACGTGACTGCGGCTACTACGGCTCACTTTGGTTACCTTATGTGATTGCATCTTCTACGGCTCATTGTGGCTACCTCACTTACTGCGGAATTATGACTATGGCTCTAGCTACCTTTGACTGTGTTTAGAACCTCATATGATTGTGGTTGTTCCTTGTATGATTGCAATTGTTCCTATTGTGACAACAGATTAGATTAGGGCATCACGTTGATTGTCTTCTGACCTATATATATCAATCTTCATGAACAACATAGGACGGTCTCTATGATCAGCGTAGATATGTCTCTATGACTTGTGTATATCAGTCTCCATGAACAGTGTATGTATTTCTCCATGACCAGCATAGATAAGGGCTTCATCTACAGCTAGGGCATCCAGCGTACTCTTTTGTGTTTATCATTCCCCAAAAACCCAAGACATGGAGAGGAGATCCCATAAAGCAAATGACTTCAAGTCCTCACTTATTTATACTAAAATGTAGATGCTGAATAGGCATTAATATTGGGCTTCTGAGCCTACTCAAGTTGCTGGTCGCCTTGATAATAATTCTATAATCAAAATAAATTCATATCTCCATAAATACTTATTGGAATCGGATGATACTTAGATCAATCCTACACCTCTCGATGAGAGGGATCCAATAAAAATATCAGTTGCCATAAATAAGCTGACTCACATGGAGTTTTTCCCTAGTTTCCAATTTTAACACTCCCTCTCAACTAGGGAGAACTCCATCTAGTGATCCATATGTCCAACTGTACTATCTCTGCCATCAGTGCCCTGCACTGCTCTGCTGGCTCTGTTGGCTCTGTTGGCTCTACTCTGCTCAACTTTGTTGGCTCTGCTCAGCTCTACTGGATATGCTCTGCTCTGCTCAGCTCTGCTCTTCTTTGCTCAACTCTACTGGCTCTGCCCAGCTCAACTTAGCTATGATGAATCATGAAGAAGAAGAATTGATCAATAATGTCTCATACCATTCTCCACTAACCCGAAGTCAGTCTCAGAGTGTGTACCAATAGTCCCAGAGCAATCTCAACCGACCCAAATTCAGCGTCATAGTGGGTACCACTCCTACTATGGTCCCAGACCAGTCTCAACTGACCCGAAGTCAGCATCATAGCATGTACCACTCTCGCTAGTCCCAAACTAGTTCTCCACTGACCCGAAGTCAGTCTCAGAGTATGTACCACTGGTCCCAGACCAGTCTCAACTGACCCGAAGTCAGCGTCATAACATGTACCACTCTCACTGGTCCCAGACCAGTATCATTGATCCCAGATCAATGAAGGTCATCCTAGCGTAGGGAGTACGGTAGATACAACGATGCGTCCATCGGTACGACTATGGTCCCTATCTTCATTTCCCTGCTCATTGATCAGATGAGAGGTACTTCCCATGAGTCCCTGACTGAATGGGTAGGATGCCTCGACAGGAGAACTTAATCAATCTCGTCCTCATAGGAGAACTAATCATCCTGCTACAATTGTCATGGAGAACACATCATCCAAACCTCACAGGAGAACTAATCATCCTGCTACATTTTGTCATGGAGAACACATCATCCAGACCTCATAGGAGAACTAATCATCCTACTACACAGGAGAGCGAATCATCCTGTCCCACAAGAGAGCGAATCATCTTGTCCCACAAGAGAGCGAATCATCTTGTTCTAGTGCGCACCACCAGGGGAGGGTGAGTCACCCTATGGCTATATGTGTTCTAGTAAGAATCGCAAGCCCCCAAAGCTCCCAGAGCTCAATGTATGCAACATGTAGGACCCTTTTACAAGGGTCGCTCGACGACTCCAAGTCGTACGGGAAAATCGCAGATTTGATCTTTCCCTGGGGATTTGTCAAAATGTCAGCGACCTGTACATTAGTCTCAATGCGATGGAGCCTCATTGCTCATCGACTTACCATATCCCAGATAAGACAACATCTGATGTTTATCTACTGGAGCAATCATCGAATATGGGATTCCTCTATAATCGAATCCCACCTCTGGTTGTCACAGAGAATCACAGTGGTATTCATCATGTGTACAAACAACTCACTGAAGAGCTTCCACAACTAGACTGCCTCACAGGAGGCCATGCTAGTAGTAATGTATTCTGCCTTGGTGGTGCTCAGATCCACCAACTTCTACTTCCTGCTCATCTAGGATATCAAGGTAGATTCCAAAGAGAAATAGCACTAAGAAGTGCTCTCCACATTGCCTGCTCACTTAGTATTTGAATAATCATGCAGTTTCATACTTCCAGCAGTGTATCTCAATCCATGAGAGATTGTGCTTGAAAATATCTCAGAATATTCTTGGTATCAATCCAGTGAGGCTCAACCAAATATGAGCTCACCATGCTAACTGCAAAACATATGTCCAGAATCCAACTCCCTCTTAATCTAAAAATGAGAGGGTCTGCACCTATTAGAAATAGTTCGTTCTCGTAAGGTGTCGGTATGAGAGGTCTATCATCCACAACCTCGGGTAATGGTTTGGATTGGTTTCACTCCTAGTGAATCTCATCTTCATCAAACAGTTATCAATTCTCTTATACTATGCCTGGGGTGTTTTGCTTCAAGCCATAGAGGGCTTTCTTCCACCTATATACATGAGATTCCCGTTCATGAATCTCAAACTCCACAGGTTGTTCAAAACCCATGGACCTGCCACATGAGGGGAATGGTCCCCTTATAAGATTTTCCTTCGGTACATCTGAGACGTGTACCTTTATGCTCTTTTTGAATTCAGGTATCTCGGTCACCATCTAACTCACATACCTCCGGTGTCGAGTCACTAGACATGGTCCCCAGTGGACACGATACAACCTTGAACTCTAAAACATCTAGAAAAATCTATTTTCAAACACGTGCCTTTCCATCGATGAGTGCTACCCTAAAACCTTTGACTTCCATTTCCGAGATGGACACCAGGTTCTTCTTGCGATCAAGTACATAAAAGAGGTTTTGTAAATGAGTTGAGTTATCCCCATTCAGTTGAGGGATAACATTCCCAACATCCTTTCCGGGATAGGTGGCATCGGCTCCAAGTATAATCCCACGATTATCTATCTGATGAAGTGCCTGGGGTTCCTTGCTTTCTTTGAAGAGTCAACCATTTCTCCTTGATGAACTGTATTACCTGTCTACCCTAGAATGATTTTTTTATCTTCATCAAGAGAAGTGCCTCTGCCATTCAGACACTCCTTCGCATAATGGTCGAACTTATTGCAACCAAGGCATCTACCTTTTCTTCCACCCTTAGATCCGCACTTCCCGGTGAAGTGATCTTTACGAAGGCCATCAGAAACTTCTATTGCGCCATTCTGATAATATTCTCTGCTTCCATTTCACCCTGGGTGAATTATGAGGAACCCATTGATCCTTTTGTCTTGTCCCAAATATCTTTGGTGATTTCTCTTTTACTCTTGCTTGGGCATTGTCTTCACCTCAGCTCTGATACCATGTTAATTTAGGTATGTTCTATGCTAGAGAAATTTATTTCAATTTCTTTTCAAAATTAGCAATCACATCAGCATAAAGTAAACTACAGATAGAACATAAATATAAATCACAGAAGACAAGCCAAGACAAGAGGACACAAGATGTGGCACCAGCCAGGGACAAACCCCAATGTGGGGAAACCCTTGATCAATTCTTCTTTTATGTTCTTCAAAGTTCAACAGAGAAAGTGAGAGAGATAGTACATTTACAATAACAGTTAACACTTTGACTTTTGATATCGGCATGAGATCAATTGAAGACATATTTCTTCAACTGATTCTCTAAGGTGACTCGTTCACCTATCACTGGGTTGTTCCTATCATTGAGCTACTCTTTGTCCCGGATCTACACCCAATATTTCTGATCTGCATTTGATGACCATTATCATGTCCTCATCCTACAACATCCATCATCATTGTTGTATTGTTGCATCACTGATATCTTCAGTACAACTACCATCATTGATAACATCATTGTTGTACCATGACTATCCCTTGAAATTACCACAAAGGTGATCTCTGCATCTTCAATGAGATCATGATCTTACAAGAATTAGATCATGACTTTGTCACTGATCATTCTTGAAACAACTTCTTCCATTATGCTATAACTATCATTATCATTACTATAGTAGCTCTTGACATTGCTTGAAACCTTCATAACTGCTTCTCATTGTGCCCAGACTTTTAGTAATTTCCAAAAATCCTTTTCAACATGATTGTGTAGGATTTATATGCCAACACTGAGGTTGTACCTTAAGGATCATAGTGATCCCCATTAATCTGAGACAGGGAGAACAGTAAGGGTTCGAAGTTATTTACATCACATAGATTGCTTTTGAAGTATATCTAATGAGATTGTGATCTTACCTTCCATCTAGGTTGAGACTGTGATGGTTACTACCTTTGTCATGAATCTGAGACTCACTATCACTGTCACCATTGATGTTGCGTCTCACCAATATGCCAAGTCTGTCTTACTATTTCATGCATCTTCAAGTATGCCTACTTCTTGAGATGCGAAGTCACTTTCTAGCTCTTTCAAGCCATCCAAGATTTATGCCCTTAAACCATCTGAGGTGCAGACAAACCTTTGATGCATGACTACAGCTACCTTACGTGACTACGGCTATTGCGGCTCACTGTGGTTACCTTACGTGACTGCGGCTTCTGCGGCTCACTGCGGCTACCTCACTTACTGTGGGATTATGACTATGGCTCTAGCTACTTTTGACTGCGTTTAGAACCTCATATGACTGTGGCTGTTCCTTGTAGGACTACAACTGTTCGTATTGTGACAATGGATTAGATTAGGACATCACGTTAACTGTCTTCTGACCTATATATATCAGTCTTCATGAACAACATAGGACGGTCTCTATGATCATGTATATATGTCTCTATGACATGTGTATATCAGTCTCCACGAACAATGTATGTATTTCTCCATGACCAGGGTAGATAAGGGCATCATCTGCAGCTAGGGCATCCAACGTAGTCTTTTATGTTTATCCTTCTCCAAAAACCCAAGACGTGGAGAGGAGATCCCATAAAGAGTGTGTTTCAAATGACTTCAAGTCCTCCTTATTTACACTAAAACGTAGATGATGAATAGACATGACTATTGGGCTTCTAAGCCTACTCAAGTTGTTGGTCGGCTTGATAATAATTCCATAATCAAAATAAATTCATATCTCCATAAATACTTATGAGAATCGGATGATCCTTAGATCAATCCTACACCACTCGATGAGAGGGATCCAACAAAAATATCAGCTGGCATAAATAAGTAGACCCACATGGAGTTTGGCCCTAGTTTCCAATTTTAACATTGATTCTGTAAATGTTATGATCTGGGTATGGCTGAAGTCTGGAATAGCTGTGAAGTTTTAAGTTAGTATTTTCAGATCTATACGCTAGTTCACTTTGTTAAAATCGCATATACACGTTGGTACGGCACATCAAAGTAGTGTATACATTATGAAATATGATGTTTGAAGTTGCAATTAGTGCTAGTTGTTGTTACAGAGTGCTGGGTTTTTTTCTGTGTTTTGGTGGCTGTGTTCTGGTGATAGTGTTATGAATGTTCATATTGATTGATTGTGATTTGATTCAGTGATGATGGGTTTTTCAATGATTGGTTGTATTTCAGTGGTGATTGATTTTGAGCTTCAATGTTGTTGTTGGGTCCAGTATGAAACGTGGATGAAACGTGGCCTTCAGATTGTGGTATTTTGTTCTAGGAGTATCCAATCTGAAAATTTATGAAACATGGTCCCTAGAGAAAGAGAGAAGGTCATATCCTTCTGTAGGATGGTGCCTACATACTGGTAAACATATCGGCCAGTACAAGTGCTAGGGGATTAGAGCTCCCTTCCAGTAGCAGCTGGAAAATGAGTGAAGGTTGGAGCCTTCTATAGGTCGGCACTTACGTACTAGTAAACAGATTGGCTAGTACAAGAGCCAGGTGGTTGGAGCTCCCTTCCAGTAGCCGCTGGAAAACGAGTGAATGTTGGAGCCTTCTATAGGTCGATGCCTACTTACTAGTAAACAAATCGGCTAGTACAAGAGCTAGGGGGTTGTAGCTCCCTTCTAGTAGAAATTGGAGAACGAGAGAAGGTTGTAGCCTTCTGTAGATGGGTGTTTGCATACTAGTATGAGTCTGCACTAGTACAAGATTGTAAACAGGTTTTTCTTATATTAAAAGGAGACAACAGCAGGTGGTTTTTGTCCCACATTAGGTTTCCACCTTAATTCTTGGTGTTCATGTGTGTTGCTTATGTGTGATGGTTTGTTCTGTTATTACTACACATGGTTATTGTTTATATGGTTAATAAAGTACTCATGCACTGATGAAAGATTAACATATGATGAATCATAAGTTCATTGGATATACGTTGGTTGCCTTAAAGATAATTGTGTGTACACGCGAGTTACCTTCATTGAAGTAGCGTATATAAATTTGAGTATGAAAAGAAAAATTTATTGATTTTATAAATATTGTTTCACCCCCCCCCCCCTCTTAGTATTATTCCCAGCAATTGGTATCGGAGCAGTTCCTTTAGCAGAAGCTTGATTGGTTGAAGGAGATTTGTAGAAACAATGGGAAAGAAGCTAAAGAAGAAAGCGCCTTAGAAAAAGAAGACATCTCAAAGGAAAAGTGACAACAGGAGAGACAATTGGACATCAGGTGGAAACAAGTATTCAGATTCAAAATCACCTCAGTTTGAAGATGAACAAACAAAAGAAGTATCGGGTACAAATTTTTGGTCTTCTAGTGATACTTTTCTTTGTTCATGCAATGATGAAGATATTAAAATTAATAGTGAAAGAAATATAGAGGAAGAAGTTAAAAGACTCACAAATAAAATTAGAGATCAACAAGATCTATTTAACAAAAGGGAGTGTTCCTTCAAAGAGGAAGTTACCAAATTAAAAGCTCAGTTGGAGGAAGGAAACCAGGTAAGGAAGCAATACAAGGAAAAGGAAGATCAATGTCAAAAGCTGCAAGATGAAGTGACATCATTAAGAAATGAAGTAAATGAAAAGAGTACAACAATCAAGAGACTTAAATATAGATACATTTACTATGACAGTCTTGAAGCTAAGATCCTCTCTTTAAAAGAAGATCTTGTAAATTCAAATAAGTAGAATGAAGAACTACCTCAAGCAGATGAAGAACAAGAAAATGAGATTCTCAAATTAAGGAAAAAAGTGGAAGAACGAAGAAAGGCTGAAGAAATCATGAAGAAGCAATATCTGGAAAAGGAAGAGCAATATCAGGTTGAGGTAAATATCTTAAAAGGTAAATTAGAAGAAAAGGATAAACTGTTACGATTTCAAGACAGTACTAAGATTTTGGATAATATTCTTAGTAGTCAAAGGTCTCCTACCATCAAAACTGATCTTGGCTTTCATGAAATTGTTGAAGGTGAAACTAGCTCACAAGATGAGGCAAGGAACTCTAATGCAAATTTTGAAATAATCAACAAGGAGATAGGAGGTCAACCCCATCAACAACCAAGGAAAGAAAGTCTTCAAAGAAAATCATTTACTCCTAACTATGAAAGTGATAGTCAATTATTTCCTCTCATGAATTATGTTGAATGTTTTGTATGTCATAATTTTGGACATGTTGCAGCCAGATGTAGAAGTAGAATGGTTCAAGCTAATAACCGTCACATAGAAAGATCATCAGCTTCCAGGTACTTTAAGGGATATTGTTTTTCTTGCAAAATGTTTGGTCATAAAGCCATTAACTGCTATAGAGGGAATATGATAAATATAAGATGTTATGCTTGTAACAAGTTCGGGAACATAGCAAAAGAATGCAAGGGCAAATTTCGGCCAAAATACCAAAAGGAGAAAAGTCATCACACTCCAAGGTATGGAAGAAGAAGGAAGTACAGTCAAAAAGATGTGGCATAGCACAATATACATACATAACGGACTCGGGGGGAGCTAAAAGTGTGAAACTCCAGTGTTCTAAATCTCATATGTAGTTATGAAGACAAGTTGTGTATATACGTGAGTTCGAAGCTACACATTCGTGTATATGTTGGTTTGAGGAAAAAATAGTGTGACAGACTCAAAAAAAAGGAAGCTGATATGGGTTAGTTAATTATCAAATATTTGTTCTGTTATGATTGATGATGATTACAGTGTATTGATAATATGTAGAAGTTCTCTTGGCCCTCATAAGTTGTTGATGACTTGACGTATATCTGATAGATGATGATTCCTTGATGATTCTTACCGATATTTGCAATGATCAGATCTGACAGTGAATGATTGACACAGGTTCAAGGGGAGCATATGCTTCTAATAATGTATTGTTGGCATTATGTTAGAAGATTTTGGTACATGAAGATAATTATATCGCTTGATCCACATAGTTGTTTGATTCGGGTGACTCGTTTGATGATGGACATATACTGGTTGTTGATCTTGATGCTACTCACAAATGCTGATGGTGTAGATCATATATGGTGTATGGTAGTTGTTGATGACTATCATGGTCTTATTTAGATTGTTGGTCCTTGTTATAAATGTCATGTATATCATTTGATGTAAAGGTCATGAAAAGACCTAATTTGTAACCCCACTATGCATGGGAAGGATGATGTAATAATTTCTATTTCAGTCATGTATAAAAATTTGGTGTATCCCCACTTGGTTGGGTGGATAAGTCAAATTTGGTGTATCCCCACTTGGTTGGGTGATTGATGTATGTATGAGTCATTGGTCTTAGGGAAGTCATACTCACTTAGTTGAGTGATAGATTCATGTTATTCTTTTGAAAAATATCTGCAAACTTTGCATGTACTCAGGGGGAGCATGGACAACATAATGAATATCAAAGAGGGAGAATATCTTAGTCTGCCCTTTGCCCTTGATGTCAAAGGGGGAGAGTATCTTGGTGATTTGGTTGCCATCAAGTCCAAAGGGGGAGATTTCTTGCATTATGTTAATTTTAGGTATGTTCTATGCTAGAGCAATTTATTTAAATTTTCACATTTGGCAATCACATCAGCATTACGATAAAATGCAGATAGAACATAAATATAAAACGCAGAAGACAAGCCAAGACAAGAGGACACAAGATATGGCGCGAGCCAGGGACAAACCCCACAATGTGTGGAGAAACCCTTTGATCAAATCTTCTTTTATCTTCAAAGTTCAGCAGAGAGAGAGAGAGAGAGTACATTTACAATAGAAGTCAACACTTTGACTTATCTAGATCTAAGCATAGATAATCTCCTATAACGATGAGATCAGTTGAAGACATTCTGCTTCAACTGCATCTCGTCCATTTGCTGCCCATACATCATCGTCATTATGTTGCCCCTGCTAGTATGACTCATTGTCATCATGTTGCCTGTGCATATGCTGCCCCTGCTAGTATGACTCATTGTCATTATGCTGCCTGTGCATATGCTGCCCCTGCTAGTGTGACTCATTGTCATTATGCTGCCTGTGCATATGCTGCCCCTGCTAGTATGACTCATTGTCATTTTGCTACCTATGCATATGCTGCCCCTTCCATCATCATGATCTACCCATGATCTACATCATGCTGTTGTCCATACATCATGCTGCCAGCAGACCTAATTTGTCATGCTGTTACCTACAGCAATCCTTCCTCTGCCTGCGTATAAGGTGTTACTATTTACAGCGGAATAGGTGACTATATATATCATCGTATATGTCTCCATTTACAGCTACATATATCTGCGTGTATGTCTCTATTTATATTGGAATATCCTTATGATGAACAGCCCATGATTAGCGTAAGAATATTCCATAATGAACAGCGTATAAGTGTCTTCAAGAACAGCGTGTAAGATAGCTTCATTGACTGCGTTGAGATGCCTTCATGACTGCGGCTAGGTGTCTCCATTGACAACGGATTAGGGCATCACATTGGCTGTGAATAGACATCTCCATAACTGCGTATAAGGTCTTCCATTCCAGCTTATGAGGTATATCCATTTCAGCGTATATCTATGACCAGCATATATGAACCACTATGCACAACATATCTGTACAACATATAAAGGGCATCCATTGACTTCGATTAGGGCTGCTTAGAACAGCGTATTAGGGCCTCCATATCTGCATAGAATCCTCATCATGAACTGTTTATAGGTTTTCATGAACAGCGTAAGAATGTCTTCTCTTACTGTGGCTAGGAGACTCCATTACAGGACTGCGTTAGGGCTTCTTGAACAGCGTGCAGGTTAGGGCATCATTTGTGTATAAACTAGGGCATCATACTGTACTTAGGTCAGCGTATACCTTAGTGTCTCTCCTCCACCAAAACCCAAAGACATGTAGAGGAGAAGATCACACCAAGAATGTGTGTTCAAATGACTTCAAATCCTCACCAATTTATACTAAAACGTAGATGATGAGTAGACACGTCTATTGGGCTTCTGAGCCTACTCAAGTGTTGGTCGGCTTGATAATAATTACATAAACAAAATAGATTCATATCTCCATAAATACTTATCGGAATCGGATGATCTTTAGATAGATCCTACACCTCTCGACGAGAGGGATCCAATAAAAATATCAGCTGTCATAAATAAGCTGACCCACATGGAGTTTGGCCCTAGTTGCCAATTTAACACATTATGATACATATGTGATGGCAACTCACATAGATGATAGTTCAGAGTGCAACAGGTTAACAATGAAGGATTACAGATCAGACTCCAAAGATTGAAGAAAGAGAGGTATATGTTGGATCACTTTGTCCAAGTAATGTATACACGCAGGTCCACAGAACAAAAAGAGTGTATACGTATACACACACTCTCACAAGAGGAAAAGTGTGTACATGTTGGAAAAACAAGGAATTTCAAGAGGAGACAATACCAGGGGTCAATACCATGGTATTAGCCCACAATATTGAGTAGAGTAACAACTATTTGATCCTACCCAAAAATACCACAAGCTCTAAGTGGTTTTGATTCGAGGTATAGACAATGGATCTAAGCATATAAGGAGGAGAAGATCAAAGGGATAGATGTGCAAGTATTGAATATCTTATGAAGTCTTAGATCAAATATGCAAGTTATGGGTTTCTATTGCTTTGCTTGATTTGAACTAAGGATGCACCTGTGTGGTTGATGATGGATGATGAAATGGGATCATAAGGCCTGAAATGAATTATCATTATGTAGTTTGATCATGGATAGTCTAGATCTGAATATTAACGCATGTTTTATTCTGTAAATGTTATGATTTGGGTATGGCTGAAGTCTAGAATAGTTGTGAAGTTTTAAGTTAGTATTTGCAGATCTATACGATGGTTCGCTTTGTTAAAAGTGCATATACACATTGGTTCGGCACATCAAAGTAGAATATAAATTATGAAATATGATGTTTGAAGTTGCAGTTGGCCCTAGTTGTTGTTGCAAAGTTTTGGGTTTTGCTCTATGTTCTGGTGACAGTGTTCTGAATGTTCAGATTGATTGATTGTGATTTGCTTCAGTGATGTTGGGTTTTTTAGTGATTGGTTGTATTTCAGTGGTGATTGATTTTGAGCTTCAATGTTGTTGTTGGGTCCAGTATGAAAATTGGATGAAATGTGGCCTTCAGATTGTGGTGTTGTGCTCCAGGAGTATCCAGTCTGAAAATTTATGAAACATGGTCCCTGGAGAAAGAGATAAGGTTATAGCCTTTTGTAGGCTAGCACCTACATACTGGTAAACATATCAGCCAGTGCAAGAGCCAGGGGATTCGAGCTCCCTTCTAGTAGTAGCTGGAAAATGAGTGAAGGTTGGAGCCTTTTGTAGGTCGGTGCCTACGTGCTAGTAAACGGATCGGCTAGTACAAGAGCCAGGCAGTTGGAGCTTCCTTCCAGTAGTAGCTGGAAAATGAGTGAAGGTTGGAGCCTTCTGTAGGTCGCCTCCTACGTACTAGTAAATGGATCGGCTAGTAAAAGAGCTAGGGGGTTGTAGCTCCCTTCTATTAGAAGCTGGAGAATGAGAGAAGGTTGTAGCCTTCTGCAGGTGGGTGCCTACGTAAAAGTATGAGTTTGCACCAGTACAAGATTGTAAATAGGTTTTTCTTATATTAAAAGAAGATAGCAATAGGTGGTTTTTGTCCCGCATTGGGTTTCCACCTTAATTCTTGTTGTTCATGTGTGATGGTTTATTCTGTTATTACTGCACATGGTTATTGTTTATATGGTTAATAAAGTACTGATGCACTAATGAAAGATTAACATATGATGAATCATAATTTCACTGGATATACGTTGGTTGCCTTAAAGACAGTTGTGTGTGCACACGAGTTACCTTCATTAAAATAATGTATATAAATTTGAGTATGAAAAGAAAAAGTTATTGATTTGATAAATACTAATTCACCCCCCCTCCCTCCACAACTCTTAGTATTATTCCCAACAATCAAGACATATATAATATAGAAAACACAATGAACAAGATATATTATAGGCATGCAATGATAGCAATGTGAGAAGTAATATACTTTAAACATATATCCACAAATCAAAACAAAACAAGGTATTTGGACCTGATTTTTATGACAGGAATTCAAGGAATAATGTACAATGACTCTTCAAGGAAGACATGGCTATATTGGTGGGCCCTCCCAACCAACTATGTAATATGCATTAAAGATATCCACCATATGCAAAGTTTTCACATACATCATATATGAAATAATACCAATTCACCACATTTGTATTGGCTTGGTCCCAATGAATTGCATGTTAATCAATGTAGGAAAATCCTAACAACAGGTTGATCTAAATTTAAAGAAATGGAAATATAATTGATCTATTTTCCTATGGGATCCCATATCTAGCTCAATAAGAGTTGAAAAAGGAAACATAAGTGGATTCCCCATCCAAGTAAAGAGTGATCCAACCTGTCCAATTACAAACCAAGTATGTGTGTGTGATTTGAAAAGTCAACTTGTTTAGGCTCGATGGTTGTGTTTTTTTCCAAATTTTGGGGTTTGGTCAATGTGAGTTTGACTAATGACCAATGGATTATGTAAGAATCTCTAACATGATTTGATGGAGACCACAAAGTATTGGTTGTGTGTAGAAGAAAATTCATGTCGTCGTTTTCGTCCAAGAGTGGTGGAACCATCGTGAGCTTAGAGTTCAGTTACAGGATACCATGGAGGTTACCAAATCTGCTCAAAACCATCATTAGTATCATAAAACCTCTAATAAAGTCTCCTAATCATGCTAAAACACTTTAATACACATACAATATCAACAAGTTACCTTTTAGGTCTCTTTTAGTGACTTTTTGTTGAAAAGGCATGAGAGATTGATATTGCTTGGTCAAAATGAGTGTTATATGAGGTTAAAAATGAGAAAAAATGACAATAAAACCATGCCAATTTCAATCCTAGCATCTCCCCCATGCCAAATTTCTTACATGTCCTCATGCAACAAATTACAAATCATCAACAAGGTAGAATGTCGATCATGCTGAGCTGGTGTAGGTGACTAAAACATAAAAATGATAAAAATTGTTATAAATTGTTTAGTTAGTGGGTGCCGATGTAACCCATTCTTCTTTCTTGTTACCTTCAAATATTTTCCAATGCTCTATAATTAATGGCTAGTTAGTGGTTCCTTTAGAATAATTTCTTTGCTAATTTCTACATTCTCTTATTCATTACCACTAACCTATCAATTTTTTCCTATAGCTGACCAATTTTTTTTTTTTAAGACAAAGTTATCGTTCTTGATATAATGATGCAACAACTTAAACTCTTCAAATATGGCCTTTAGTTTTAAAATTCTCGTGTCTTTCTCTGTTTTCTCTACAAGGGAAGGCCCACTTGGGACAATGAATGAGGTAGTTGGTGTAGGTTTCTCAAGGTAGTAATTGGTGTTCTCAAACTTAGTGGGAGTAGATTTACCAACAATGTATTTAAGATGGACATAAAAAATATCGGAGTTGGAATATGTGGTTATGGTGATGCATCTTTTCTTCACAGCACTAGCGCACTTTAGAGTGGCAGCCCTTATAGCTTGGCACACATTCTTGTACTATGGTGCACTCAAGAAGCATGAATAACTCACACGTGTGGGCTAATTATACAAGCACCCCCCACCCCCCCTCCCACACATGCACACAAACATTAATTATATAGTTTATTTAGATTGTTGATCTCCAAGAATCTTCTTAGCACAGAGCATGTCCTCCAACTTTGTAACTCCACCACATGCTCACTCAAGGTAAGTCATTTTCTCACATCCTTAGCTCACAATCAATCCTTTGTCAATTTTGTTCTTTTTTTTTGTCTCTTGCGTTGCCTTCACATTCCATGATTATTCGTATTCTTTTAATGTAATGTGGTTTATAATATATATATATATATATATATATAATATAATATATATATATATATATATATTATTATATATATATATAAAGGTTTTTGTAACAAATGTACATTTCGTTTAACCTCCTTGAGCTCCTTACGCTCTCTCACCGTAGTCTTTCCCATACCTAGTCGAATTCTTCATTTTCTTGTTGACCTAACCTCTCAGTGATGCGCTCGAACTACCTAGAGCCTAATCTTTACACCCATTGTTTCTATTGTTTGTGATCATTCCCATGTTGATTCTCCATGTAACCCAACACATCAACACAAAATAAAGGCATGGATCTAAGGACCTTACCTTTACAATCCCTACCGACACCTTGCCTTGAGTCTCACCTCTATTGAACTACATGTGCGCATCTTATAGCCTTTACCTAAATCCCCTGTCACTACAAACTGCACTGGCACTGAGCATACAACTCTGTGTCCATGCAATAAATGCTTATAGTCCCCAAATTACTAACCCTTGTGCCTAAAAAATGAGCTTGCACCCATTATGTGTGCTTTCACTCCAATGCTAACATGCTACACATTTACAATCTCCAATCAACCAAGCCTTTATCTCTATATTATTTTCTTGCACCCAAGACTGGCACATTATTTTTCCACATTGAGAATAATACAAAAAACATAGGTAGAATAGGGATTTTGAGGACTAATCTTGTATATTTTTACATGAATGATTTTCAATTTCCAAGCACTAGAGATCTCCAGTGTATCAGTGTATTATCGTCTACTGAAATCATGCTTTTGGTTATGAGGAAAGGACCCATGAGAGACATAGTTTAAAGATGTATTGAAGGCATTGTGAATAGTCTGAAACCTAAAGTACTAATATTGACAAACACACCATGTTTCATAGACAAGTCTATTACCTTGATTTGGAAAAATATATTTAAGGACTTTTCCAAGAAATATATCCTAGGAGATCTAGAAGATAGAGAGGTGTATATCAATGTTAAGAGATCCAGATTCCATAGGGTTTCTTGCCATTATCTAGTGTTACCTTGTGCAGAGACCATTAGATGGATATTGCAACACATTAACTCTCAAAGCATGATCATCAGAGGTGAAAAAGGAGAATTTCTTGCCACATATCAGCCTCATGACCTTCATATGTACTATAAGCTCCCAAAACCCAAAGAATATCTCAATACAAAATTCTATGTTGGTTTCAGGCAAGAAATGAAGGATATTCTCAAAACTAGGTGCTAAAATTCAAAAAAAAATCGCCAAAAGCCCAAGCAAATTCACAGAACCAAGATGTTGAAGAAATTTTATCAATATTTAATGGCCATGTGTTGCATATTTAATGGCCATGTGTTGCATGAGAACAAAAGATCCTTGAAGAAAAATGGGTCTTCATGGTTCACCTGTGCACTACTAAAGCTCCATTTTCAATTGGTCTAACCTCATAGCTCAACAATTATGTAACTGTGTTGCAAAGGAAAAGAACATGGCACAAGGTGAGCTAACAAATTTTTATATGTCCTCATGTTTGCTAGATGGAATATGTGCTAAGAACAAATTTCAAGGGTTGGAGTGGAAGTGGACTTATACTAAAGAGACACCTTTGGTCCAAATATACTACAAAAGACTATGGGAAACTAGTTACAAGGGGATGTCCGCAAAGATAACTGAGTGGTTCATCTCAGTATTATATCAGATGATATTTGGCATAAAGGCACCCTACATGATAGATAAGGCCTGAGAATCTATAGCAGATGTTGCAGACTGGTTTGCATCACCCCAAGGAACCTTCGTCAGAGTATTTGGAGCATATAAAAGATTGCATCTCATGCCCTTGATTATGATGGATAAGATGGTTATGCAGGAGATTGGGTATTGACTTTGCATAGGGTTGTCTCGATCATTGTAGATATCAAAGAAGTCTTCATGGCTCATTTTCCCTCTGCAAATAGGATCACATAACATGTTGATGTTGCGATCAACACCCTCCAAAATTTTTCCTACGCTTGAATTTTGGAGCTTACTCAGTATCTTACAGTCTATTATTCCACTTTCCCTTCATGGTTGATTTATGTTTTGTGATATGTTTTTTTCCCAAGGAAAAATCGTAATTTTATTCAACATAAAAATCAAGGAACAAATTTACTTTGTAGATGCTTGAAAGCATTCCCCATATCAGCCGTGCAACTGATACATTAAATAAAAACAAAAAACAAAAATAAAATAAATATATATGAATTAAGTGAGATAGAAATCACTTATATTCCCCTTTTTTCCTTTCTTTTTCTCCACCCTCTACCATTCTCCTTGTTTTGGGACCGTTGTTACTATTGCTAGTTAATTGTTGTTTGTCTGCGGCAAGATCTCTTTGTCTTAGTTTGAGATTTTAGATACATGTGGTCTCTTAATGCCACCTAATTCTTTATCCATTGGCATCTCAACTTTTTGTTGCTCTGGTACCATGTTTTTAGTTGATCATATAACCTTATGAGTTGTGACCATTGATATGGAATTATCCCCTACTTCAACTTCTGACTTGCTATGGGAAAGAGGTCGAGGATCAAAGATTGTAATATTTCCTTCATCCTCTTCTTTCTCATCTTCTGAGATGTCAAGGAAATACCATCCCCTTGGCTTAGTGGATTTCCTCCTCTTCTTTGTTGTTGCCTTCCTTGCTTGTGGACAAGAATTCTGAAGATGCCCTATTCGAAAATAAGTTTAGGAAAGGAATGACATGTTCTCATAGTCTAATACATGTGTCCACTGGAAGTTCTCATGTTTTAACATAATGTGATCAGGGAGACCTTTGTTTAAGTCGATCTCTACACATATCCTGGCAAAAGTAAAAATTCCTTTTAAGGTTCTGTTTAGATCTATTTTTTTGAACTTTCCCATAATGTTGTTGATATCCTGCAAAACCTAAGAGTTCAAAAGTGGAGGGGAAGGTTTAGGAGCCTTACCCACACTGACATCATCATTACCACCATATTTGTTCCATCAAACCCCAAAAACCATTTGGTAACAAAGAGTCCAACCCCACCCCAAAACCATGGGTCATCTTTTAGAATGTTTTCCATGTCTTGCTTGTTCTCAAATTGTACAATGAAAAACCCTTTGGAATACAAAAAGATAGTACATTTTTTTGTCCATGAAGAGTGTACCCACTCATATAGAATTTTTTTTTGTTTGGCCAAAAACCATTAAAATGATGAATTATTGTTGAGGATTGTAGATCAACGTGATAAAATTTTATCTTAGGGGCTTTGATGTCCATTTCTAGAACCTTGTATGTTTTCTCTATAATGTATGGGTCTGGCATATTTTGAGATGGTTCTTCTTGTATGGTCACCCTCCCTTTAAGTGCACCTTTGAAAGAAGTGGATCCATTTTGATTTCTAGAACCTCCCCGCATCTTCAGATTTAATATTAGTATGGAATCATTTGTAACACCATAAGCTTCCAACCCATGATTATCTTGGAGTATCTTTCCTGCATATTCCAAGACTTGGGACTATACTAGTATACCCATGCTCCTCTAAATCATTTTTTTCATATTTCTTACTAGATCCAATCCCCTAATCCAATAAAAAAAAGGTCTTCCCCCTAAGACTCTTTATAAAAATCTATTTTTTTTCCTTTTTTCACTATTGACCTCCCTATCCTCGCGATCCCAATTAGAAACTTCAGGAGTGTGGCTCTGAACTGAATAAGAAGGGGCCCAAATCATAGATATGGGGCAATATTATTACAAAACCAACAACTTGATGTAGATTCAATCAAAAGCCACCAGATCTGTGGACATATTTATCAAAGTGAAACCCTGGATGGTTGCATTCAACATCGATGCACTCATGCAAATGAAACTAAAGCTGTGAAAGGATGTTGGAGGAAAAAATCAAATAATCTCCTCTATATTTAATAATCACCACATCTTTAGAACCCATACGCTGCTCAAAGCTATAATTTTCTTCTCACATGGACGCGACGTCATTGTAGGCCCTCCTATGTGCACAACATCAGTTTGATTTCGTTCTACATGCCACGACAGGCCATTGGTTTGAAATGAGGTCACAAACCTTGGTGATGGAGGCATGGTGAGAATTAAAGAGCACTATAACCCTAAACTCCATCGGGCCTCCTCAATCCAAAAAAAAAAAATTGCAATATGTTTAAGTCTTCTTCTCAAGTTCTAAAAGTCAAAGTCACTTGCTCACACATGCACGATCCTGGTTGAACTTATGAGTGCACTTTCTTTATGCAACCTTAAACAAGCATAGAATCATCCATCAAGATAGTTCTTGTGCTAAGTTCAACTCATCTCGACAGTTAGTGTGTGCTTACGTTGATAGTCTCCCTCACTTTGGTTGCATTTGTACTTATATTTCAGTGAGTTTTCTCAATTGTTGTCTTTGCACACCGTCGCTTTCACAAGTGTCACTTTTATGTTTGTGGGTGTCACTTTTTCTCACTTTCACTCTAATAAGTGTCATTTACATGTTATCTTCACTTTGGAATTTATTGCTTTCAAGGTCGTTCACATTTTGCAAGTGTCATCTTCATGTTTTCCTCCTGTCACAGGTGTCACTTTTGTTGTTTTCACTCCTGCATGTGTCACACCTTTGTGTATCTCCAAAGTTAGTTTTGGTGCACCCTTCTACATTACATGGTCCTACATATCATTGGAATATGTGCTAGACACATTCTTACAGCTTAGCGCACCTTTTGGTTATAGTCGTCACTGTTGTCATAACTTTTGTTCTAATTGTCGTAATGTGTCATTTCAACTGTTGCACTTAGAACTAAATGTTGATTTTCCATCGTTTTGAGGTGTTATTAATGTTCATGAGTCTTGTGCATTCCATTGGCTTGTATTGATGGCATTTATGTGTGTGATCCATGTTTTAGTCATGTTAGGATGCATTTCTTTCTCCTACTTTGTTGGTCTCACACTTAGCCATTTTGAGAGCTCTTCTTGGTCTTTATAATAAGTGCAAGTTATGAAAGCTTCAATATTTCACCAAGTGATGAGAATCACCTATTCATGAGCCTAATTAATGTATATTTGCCTCCCATACTTGTGAACTAAGTATTTTCTAAGGTTTCCTCCCTCTCACGGTGAATTAGTACCTCCTAGGATAAGTGACCTAGCCTTTTGCTGCCTCCCTTAGGGAAAAATGCACTCCAGATGAAAAAGTAGCCATTGTTGGAGAGAATTGCACCCTCCTAATCTTGGGCACACTTTGAAACAATGAAACACACTTTGGTAAAATGAAGCGCACTTTGAAACAACGAAGTGCACCTCGAAACAATGAAGCGCACTTCGGAAGAATGAAGCTTTTTCTCCTCTTGAGCGCACAATGCATTCCTGAAGTGAAGCCCAGGGTGCATGGTGCACTCATGAATCAAAAATACTTAGGGTGCATGGCACACTCACAAAGCACAAAGACTTCATCCTTCCCTTAAGAAACATGGCACACTCATGAAGCATGAAGCCCTAAAGCGCATGGCACAGTCACGAACCTTGAATCCTTCATTTGAGTGCACTCCTTTGACTCAAAGGATTGTGCCCTCCCTAGTCCTCTTGAGTGCATGAGCACATTGGGAAAGCTCGCAGCCTAGCCACTTCGTCCCTTTGGTATGTTGAATAGGTTGTCATTGATGTCAAAGCAAGAGTAGTTGCAGGATGATTGCATGAGTGTGCAACGGGTCATTGATGTCAAAGAAAGATCCAGTGCATGTATCAGGAAATGAGAGGTTGCAGAAACAAAACCCTAGCCCTAGGGCTTGAATTCCTTAGACAATGAAGGGACTCATCTTTCGTTGGAATTTTTGGAGAAACAAATCAACGTGCTTGCCTTGAATACCCTCACCATCAAATTCTTCTTGTCGATCTGTTTCTAGTGGTATACTGAGCGTTTCGTGAGCCCTCACGGTTTGTGAGATATGACCAATCAAAGTCAAAGCCCCATTTTAGGATCCAAAACCCCAAAGGAAACTAAGGTGGCATCATAAGGTTATATAGAAATGAAATCAAAGTGGACCCCAAAATCAAATTTAAAATTAAGGACTATGGCTAGAGTAATTTGATGAAGGGTCTCAAATTAAATTAAATTATCAAGTGGGCCTCCCACTCAAATAAAATAAATAAATAAATATTAAATTTGGATTCCACTCAAAGCCATACGTTGGCCTCAAATGTTGAACATGAAACTATATAAACACATCAAATATCTCTCCAAAGGATGAAGAGGTGATGTGCTTTCCCTGCGGCAGGATTTGGTTTCGAGTTTGTTATTTTGTGTTTAGCATGGGGTCACGATTGTATTTCTCTTGCAGGGCAAACATCTACCTTTTGAAGTGTGAGGCTAAGATGGTGCGGGACAAAACTTTCGATTTTAGCAGCAGGAAAAGCATGTAATTGCATTCTGGGAGGATTAGCGGCTAAGATTGTGATTTCAAAGTCAATCCAGAAATTCTGGAGAAGACAAATGTATCTTGTAAATAGTAAAACTACATCGGCATAATTTATGAGGCGCTTCATCTGGTTTGTGGCAAGTCAAGGGATTTATGTGAGAGAATTGGGTTTGGGACGCATTCTGTGTCTTAAGCCAAAAAGCAGTCTAAAGTATTTTGTGAGGGCAGTGTAACTCCTCTAGGGCATATATTTGGCTACATTCCCCCTCCAAGGCTTCATCTGTGCACAATAGATCCTTCCAAGGGTTTCATCTGTGAAAGTGAATGATACATGTGAGGTAGCACGAGTTGAAGGAAAATCCGTCTAAGGCAGCAAGACTTCCTCTTGAGGCTGAGTCAGGGTTGGAAACCTCAGTGGACTGCAACAAGAGCTGAACAGAATTGTTCTGAAGCAGTGGATTGACCTTCTTGAGGCAGCGAATAGTCCTCTAAGCCAAGGAAGATAGGGAAGGATCTTACTGAGGCAATAGAACACCAGCCCCCACAATGAAATCCCTGAGCCCATTTCACCTGAGAATTTGAGCCTCAAATATTTTTACCTTCAGCCAATGATTGATACACTGTGCAAAGGATTAGAGAAAGACTATGAATCATTAAAGAGTCAAGGTCACAATCTGAACCACCCGGTCACTCCATGCTAAAAGACACCACACAACCATGGGATTTGAATCTTTTCTCAGTGCAGCACCTCCTATCGACCTATCATTTTTTCTCAAGGTGGATTCTCATTTCTCAGTCCGTTTCTTAAAAGTGAATCCATTTGGAACTGAGTCACTGACTCGTCGAAAACCATAGCAACTTAATATTTTGTCAGACTTGTGGCACTAGAACAGCCAAATTCATTATGTACCAAGGCCCAATTACATAAATAATACCTATGCGACATTATTTGACACCCATTGAATGTTTCTCGGACCAAACAAGGAAGGCACAGATTTACAGCGACAGGAACAGGATTGCAGATGGGCTCTCAAAAGCTGGAGTTGGGCTAGAACGAGGAAGCTGGATTATTCCAGTAATCCAGAATGGACATGTTACAAAATATAATCATGAGCCATGGACCTAACTGTAGCCATTACAGTTTCTATCCCAGTTTTGTTAAAGGATAGACTTGCACTGATCTTTGAATGAAAGATGAATGCACTTTTTTTATGTCATTTTTCTTAAGACGCTACTGATGTAACTGAACGGGATCAAATTACAATTTTTAGATGATAGTGGATTGAACATATGAATGTCATGTAAAGGGCTTAAAAGCAGTCATCTGAAATTGTATTTTTGTTATACCAAAAAAAAGGATATTGATTTTTTTCCCTTGCAAAAAAAGAGAGATAATGTAACATGTTCACTTTCCAACGTACATGCAATGTGAATTGCGAAAAAAGGGGCTAGATGCATTTATTGGTGAAGCACTGAAGCAGCAGTGAGTTCCTAGTGAAAATGAAAGACTAACAGTGATGATGTTGCTTAACAAATATATGATAATGACTTTGGCAAGTTGTGACAAGCAAAAGTATGTTGAGCAGAGACGGTGAGATTGAAGGTGCATAAGTGGCAGCAAAGAATGTAGGTAGTTGCAGCAACAGTATCTGTGCAATAGTAGTATTAGAGGGCAGCAGTGTCAGCGGTGAACAGCAAAAGCGATAGAGGTTGTCGAGGTAACAAAAACCAAAAGGAGAGGCAAAGTTAAAGCAAAGGTAGCAGGTGACAATAGTGGTGCATCAGAAATAGAGGCAGGGTTAGAAGCAGAGTGTTATGAATATAATTCATAACAATTAAATAAATAAAATAAATATTAATATTAAATAATTAAATATTAATTAGGTTAAATAGTCATTAAGTTAGATGAAAAGGCATGTCTAAAAAGCATGCCTATTCGCGAAAGGTCACCTGCTCAGGTATAAAAGTAGGGCCTCATTGCAACATTCAAATCATCTTAAATCAACTTATACATTTTATATATATTAATAAATTATTATTATTAAATACCTTTGTGTACTTTTACATTCAAGTCTCCAAGTTATCAGTTTTCTTGCTTCAGTCATAATTTTTATGCTACAGTGGTATCAGAGCCATGGCACACGATATAATCATGTGGGCCTTTGAAAGTAGTTTGCCACACAATCTGCCATTACGTTCACATCTTGATTACGTTGAACAAATCAGTGTTCAAGAAGTGTTTCAGCGATTAGAAAAATCATGTGCAGAAGTTTCAACATGTCTAAAGAAAAGTTATGTAGAAGAAGATGATAGTGATAGTGAAGAAAAGCTATGCAGAGGAAGATGATAGTGATAGTGAAGGAACGAAACTAGATGAAGTATTAGATAATTATAATGTTGAAGATGAAGCTAATTCAGATCAAGATGATGATTCCGATGAAGTTGTTCTTGATATGGATGAGAATGATATACATCAAGAGATCCAGGAGAACTTTAAGGATTTTGGCTTGGAAAGTGAAAAAATTCTCAGCAAAAAGAATGCACTAGGAAGTCCTCAAAGCCCAGGTCCTGCTGGTCTTGCATTATACTATGAAAATGTGGTCAACCAGAGATACACTGTATTGAGGTTTGCCTCTAAGTATAAAGTCAACTTTACAGTCCAACCTTCAATCATATCCTGGGGAAGAGGAGCTTACTGTCCCACGGATCATAGCAGAGATGGAGAAAATTTTAACGTGGCTTGTTCCAATTCCTACCAATACAACCAAAGCACATCATGGGTTTGGATGGGTTGGAGAGTGGGAAACACAGGATCCGCCTTAGATCCAAGGTTACCTGGACACAATGAGTTGACACTCGTTCAAACTTTTCACAATGCAGAGAAAGAGAGGACAAAATATTACATTTTTGAACTGATTGTGTGGCTTCAAAATCACATGTGAGTTCTCCAGTTAAAAAGACTGCAAATCCCTCTGTGGCAAGTCCAGAAAATCCAACTCCGACAGGAAATGGACAGGATAAGCCTTTTCTTTCTCAAGCAGACAAAGATATGTTAAACGCTGTAAACTTTAGAAAATTGACACTTGGGATAAGTAAAAGTCAAGAGTTTGATACAGCTAAGTTAAGATCAGTTACAACAGAGCACATAATCAAATACAGAGCCACTGTAGAGTGTTTACCATGCCCATTCACAAAAGGTCACCTGCTGAGGTATAAAAGCAGGGCCTCATTGTAACATTCAAATCATCTTAAATCAACTTATACATTTTATATATATTAATAAATTATTATTATTAAATACCTCTGTGTATTTTTACATTCAAGTCTCCAAGTTATCAGTTTTCTTGCTTTAGCCATAGTTTTTATGTTTCACAAAGGTAGCAGGTTACCACAGTGGTGCAACAGAAGGAGAGGCAGGGTTGAGTAGAGGTAGCAGTAGTATATGTGTAGCAGCAATATTAGTGAGCAGTAGTGGTAGAAACAATATGTACAACAACAACATCAGTACGCAGTAGTGAGCAGCGATTGTACTTGGGCCATTATTCCTGGTACGGGAGCCCAACCTTCATGGAGAATTTTTCTCCCTTCTAGATTGCTGGAAAACACTTGGGATTATTTCACTTCCTTCTAGGTTCTCCTGGAAAGTATCGTGTGTACATTGTACACTACATAATACAATGCTTGTTAAAGCTAAATCCCTTGTGTACTACTCTTCATGTGATATGTTTTATGGTTTCATAATAATGCTCTGAATTGTCTTTAGGAATTAACCAATTATGAAAATAATAGGAAACATTGATTCACCCCCCTTTCAGTTTTTCCAGCACGGTATGCACCCTCCTTAGCCTCCTTGAGTCCATGAGCACATGCTGAACCCCCGAATGACTTCATTCTGTGCTTTGAACTTGTGCCCTACACCCTTGAGTTATCTCTCTCTCTTGCTTGAGTGCACAAGCACACCTTGAAGGCATCTTGTGAGCCTTGACCTTTCACTGCTTTCAACGCAATAAAAATGAATAATGGATCCTTCCTAATCCACTAATGATTTTCATTCTGCCCTCCTAATCAAGCCTCCTTATTTTAACCCTCTCACAGGCCTATCATGAGTTGACCATTCCATGATATAGGTAGTGATAGAATAGATGTTTTAAGACTGATTTCGCTTTGTCATGAATTATTTTCATTGGAAAGAGTACCTTCCTAGCATGACAAGGTAATGCTTGAATCAAATATCAAGGAGAAAGCATAAAGAAACACATGCGGAGAAGAAGAACAAAAGAGAGCTATAATAGAGACATGAATCAGATCATGGACCAAAACAAAGAAGACATTGCATGATGACTCAAAGGATTCTAGTGTTGATCCAAGACCCTTTGGAGGGTGAAGATAAGCAAAAAAGTGGATTTTTCATGAAGATGAAGCATAGATCGGATCTACCATCAAGAATGCATGATGAAGCAGCAAAGAAGACAACTTGGCATTTCCACCTCATCATGAAGTCCATGTTATCATTGTCAAGTTGCAACTTGTACAAGTGTCATCATAATAGTAAATGTGATTCCATGTCTCATGCCACATCATCATGTGGAATGTAATGATGTATTCTCAAGAAAAGGACAAAAATGTAATGTGTGGAAGTCCAAGAGTCATATGTGAAATATGAAAAGTCACTTAGTCATATATGGACAAAGTGTCTCGACAAGAAGTCCAAAAGTCACATGGAGAAGTCCAAAAGCCACGTTGAGAGGTCCAAAGGTTGTTTAGAAGTTCAAGAGTTATTTAGAAGTTCAAAAGTTATTTAGAATTCCAAAGGACATATTAAGGAGTCCAAGAGTCATGAGGGTAAACCAAGATTCAAGGGGAGATGAAAGTTCATTCCTCTTGTTATAAAAGCGACCTCATAACTCAAGAAAGGGGTTTTTAGAGGCTTAAAATTTGGAGAGCGGACCTTGGACTCTCTACTTGGAATAGGAGAGAAAAATATTCTTTGGAGAAGCAAGACGTGACTTAACGTTCGACTACTAGAACTAGTGTCTCATCATTGTAACTGTGTACTTGGATCTTTCACATAATTGAAATTCAATGATCCAACACATTTTCATGCATGTATTGCAAATGTTTTAGGACTATTCTTGGGATGTTTACGATATATGTTGTGTTCTTATGTACTAGAGAAATGGAACTATTTCGGTGGATTTAGTGCTCATCTTGTTGAATATGTGTTGTATTAGCTTTAATAATCATTATGTGAACTATTTTTCTCATGAATTTTTTTATGTTCTCATGTGTCTCTCTGAGGTTAATAATATTACTTCCTTCCAAAGACTCACTTTTATCTCTCACTTGTGAATCTCTCCTCTTACACATTGCAATCAATGTTTCACAATGTCAACTTAATTCCTTATTCAAGGTTTATGTATATAATATCTTATGTTATCTGTTGAAACCAAGATGAACATTTGTGTTATGGTGGGTGGGCTAGTAATCTAGGTGGACCTCCTACTCCAAATGGTGTGAGGTCTAATTGGGACTTTACATCGGGGAGACCCCCTGTATGTTGGCGATATTCAACAACATAAACATAAACTTATGAGTTTGATGGTAGCAGAGGTAGAAATTGCAGAACTAAAGTGCCTCAAGTTCGGTGAGATGGGATATCACCAATATGATCCTAGAGGTATATGCACGCAACATTGTGCAAAGTTGAGATACACATAGCCATACACCTCGGACTCCTGGAAGGACAAGGAGAAAATCAAGAACCATTATAATGCCTATAGAGTAGTCAGAACATATGGAGAAGTAGGTCCTTCAAACCAAGAAAATGGTTCCAGAAAAGCCAATGGGAGGAAACCAAGAGGAGATGAACATGTGGGACAATGTTGAGCCAAAGAAGAAACAAGAACAAGAAGTAAAAATTTCAAAGCTGATAATGACACTAAAGGGCCAGCCAAAGAGGAGAATAGAAGGAAAGAATGTGCAGAAGATAGATGAAAGAAAAAAGAAGAAGAGAAAAGGCAGAAGGAAGAACAAGAAAAGATCAAACAAGAGGCCATGCAAAGAGTAAAGAGGAGGAAGCTCTGAACAAATAGCAAGAGGAGGCCCTCAAGAAGAAAGAGGAGGAAGAAGAACAAAGAATTTTATAGCTTGAGCAAGAGAAGGGGAAGAAACAAGAAAATGATCAAATAACATAAATTGAGCCAATTATAGTTGCTTTGATTATTCAACCTTCAACGCCTCTCACAAGTGGGCATCTTCCTCTTAGTGAAATGGGAATTCTGCGTCTTGGGGAAGAGATAATTTTAGATATTTCTGTTGGGCTTCATAATTGTTATATTTTCCTTGTCTTATTTCTTAATTTTCATATCATTTTCCAAGTCTTTCTTGTGATTAGGCTATGCTAATTTGTGTAGTATGGATTTTAGTAGTATTTTATATGCATTTATTATTTCATTATTTTATGAACGGAATTTATCATTAAAGTGTTATTTCCTAATGAACAGATCTTCATTATTGGACAAGAATTATTGATACATTGATATTCAATGTTGCTTCCTGGAATGATCTAGGAGATTGTATAAGCCTCAGGCTGTTACACTTTATTTGGAGAAAATTAGTTAAAATTGACCTTTCGACCTGGTCTTTAGGATGCATTCAAATATGTGTAGCTTAAATGAGCAAGCTAAGAATCTTTAGATTCCCAGAATCACTTGTTATTAAAAATAGATTCTTTGATCTTTATCTTTCACTGATATGATATAAAAACTGGTATTAAGCCTCGAAAGGGGTTGTTCAAAGTTCTTATATCATTTTTGACACAATCTCAGACTTGCAAATACATTAATTGTAATTGGTTCTCTGCAATCGAATGGAAGTGTTTATTACCCATATTTAGTCTGTTTTGTTGATTCCTTCATAAGGAAGTTTGATTCTTAATTTTTGCCTAATCCTGGAAACAATGTTGTCTTTTCTTGTATCATTAAATTGTCGTTTGATTCTACTATTCTAGATATTTCTATTTGCACAATTGATCTTAATTTCTTGTTGCCTGCTTATTATATTGAATGCTCTGTTTTGAATCAGGTTCATTGAGATCGCTATAGAATAGATTTGTTGTAGTTAATTTGTTAAGAGTAGTGTTCTTTCTTTCTGTTTCCTGCAGATTATCATAGATTATTATTATGTTTTCTTAGTCGATTTCAATGGTATTATTATCTAGAGTTTTCTTTCTATTATGTAGTTGTTGTTCCCTAAGAAACAACTTGATGTTCATAATTTTTTCTTTTGTTGTTTCCTTCTGAAGCTTGTAGAAGTTAATGTTTTGAATAGTTTGTGATAATTAGAGATTGCATCTTGATTGGTTCCTTTGCTATTGTAGCTTTTCTTTTCAATAGGATCATAGTAACTAGTCATATCCTCATTTCTCTTGCATAAATTGTGCCAATAACCTTGAAACAAAAAAACAAAACCTCAAGTTGATAAATTAATGTGTAGTAGTTAGTTGGTCCTTTTAGGAACAATTAATTGGCTCAACATTTTGGCGTCGTTTCCAGGGAGGTTGTCAAAGAGAGTGCTCTTTGTATCCCTAGGGATGGGTATTAAAGATGGAAGGTAAGAATCTACACATGCACTTAAGTAAAAAGCTTGTGCTAGTGCCTGCCCTCAGTTGATACGTTTAGATTTTCTAGTGTGTATGACTAGAAAGATGTCTAGGACTAGGAACCAGATAGAGATAGATCAAAATCCACTAAATTACTAAAACCCAAGATCAAGTTAGCCTAGCAAGAACAAATTTTATAGACGAAATCATTCGCAAATCAGAATCTCAAGTGTTTGTAGGTCCCCAAGCAGTGTCTAGGAAGGGTTCTATTTTTATTGCCCTTCGAGTAGCAGGGTCATCTGCTACAACTAACATTGAGATTCATGAAAAAAATCTAAGATTTGAGCAGAGCTTCCAAGATATATGTTAGGTATCTCAATCCTTCTAATAAGAGTGAAGGGAACTCTTGCAATTTAAGGGAAGGGGGAGGTGATACAAGCCAATTGTACCAACAACCTTCTGAGCAGGAATTCCCTGTAACACCCATTGTGAGGCAAGAAACCGAAGTTCCTAACTTAAGTAGTGTTGTGAGGCCTGGTCAAGGTCTAGAACGCCGCCAACATATTATTTTACCGATATTAGCTCCTAATTACAAGACCCCTAAAGATTACTGGGAAATCTTTGACCAAATGGAAAATGCAGCAACATGAATGCAAAGTTCAACCATAGAATATCCTATTGTTGACCCACAAGCTAATGCACCAATGAAGGCTATCCCATTGCAAAATCTTCCAAAATTTCATGGAATGGCCTCTAAATACCCCAATGCATTTTTGTTTGAGTTTGATGTCTTATGCTGAGGATATGATTATACTACTGACCCCCAAAAATTAAAGTTGTTTCCTTCTACCTTAAAGGGAGCAGCATTATGATGGTTCATGGCACTGGGGTGGTATTATAACTTCATGGGACCAAATGAAAGAAGCCTTCCTTACTAAGTATCAAGATTATTGTCAATCTAGGGATCTAAGGGAAGAAATATTTAAGATGATGTCAAAATAAGATGAAACTTTGGAAGAATATGTTAAAGTATTTCAATATAATTTACAGAGATCACCATACACTACTTTACCAAAGGATGTGTTGAAAAATTGCTTTGATTATAGGTATGAAATATGAATGGATAGAAATGCTTAATTTAATGGAGCATGGTGATATTTCCAAAGAAGAATATGATGAAATGGTAAAACTGTGTATCAAGTGTTCATAAGGGAGTACACGAACCAAGCTTGGGACTCGCGATCCTCTCAGTAGATCCAACGGAATTGCAGGGGGAGGAGTTACACGAGAAAAAAATGGTAATATTTTAGAATATTTTAAAACTAATATTTTAAGTACATTGACAACACAGTTGAATGTTTTACAAATAAAACAAAAATAGGCTGAAATTGAACAAGTATTGGCTATTTTTTGTCCTCGACGTCGGAAGAAGCACAGTCGCAAATAATGTTTGTTGGATACAGTCGAGGTATGTTCTATTTGCACCAAATATCATTTGATTTATCATTGTCCTTCGCTTCCTAGGTTGAAATATGTACTTAAGGAAGCTAAAGAAGAGCCAGAACCAACGTATTTTGTGTCACAACGATGACAATGGAAGAATTGCACATTAGGTATGCCGCAAGACCCTTCTATGTTTTTTTCTAAACAACTTGCTTAGCAATAATTTATTGGATTAAATTGACAGAGCCAACAACATTCTCCTAGTACCTAGCAGTCATAGCCATACAATTTATCACCTTGGACAAATTAGTCATTGCCTAGTCCTTCTTGGTTGAATCAACAATATCCTACAACTTCATGGTAGAATACACCAAACAATTTTTACCCTCTGTGATGGGAAAATCAAACTACTCAAGGGCCAATGTGGTCCCAGAATTGGTAACGCCCCATTGGACTGATTAATAAACCAATGAGAGTGATGCCTCAACCACAAGTACAACCTCCACTTCAATTACCTACAAACGTTCCACCTCTACTCTGACCTCAGTTACATGCATAGCAAAATCTTAATCCAAATAATAAATTTGAGCAATTTTTTGAAATTATGGAAACTTCATATTCTCCCCCTTCTTCTTTGGAATGCAATGAACTACATCTGAGGTCTAGGCGAACCATCTTTCCATAAGATCACTCAAAAAATCAAGAGAAACTAGAAAATGATAAATCTTCTAAGGAGCAGTCTTTGATAGAACATTCTCATCTTGTCGTAATCATTACTAAAGTAGAGAAGTTTAGAAACCCAACTAAAAAACAGGAACTCACTAAGATTGCAGATATTGCTCCTCCATTCCCTAAGATATTAGCCATAGTAAAATCACCGTACACCCTGAATTTTATCCCTTAGGGGAATTACAAAATTTATATATCAAAATTCCTCTCCTACATGTTATTAGAGAAATACCCATTTATGCCAAAACCATCAAAGAATTATGCGTTAAGAATCCTAGTAGGAAACCAAAAGACTGCTACAATCCATGTTTTAGGGAAAAACTCTTATCTTATCTTGGGAAAACAAATACCTGTTAAATATGATGACCCTAGAAACCTTGTAGTTACTATCCAAATTTAGGGATATACTTTCCCAAACACTTTGGTAGACTGGGGAGAAACCATAAATATTATAACACTTGAAACTTGTGGACTCCTTTGAATAACTAGATTTAAACCAACTCCAACCACACTGGAACTAGCTGAGAGATCCATAGTAAAATCGGAAGGGACATTAGACAATATCATTGTCTCTGTAGATTCCTGGGAATACGCATTAGATTTTCTGGTTCTCAATCCTAAAAAAAAACTAGAAGGACACCCTTTAATATTAGGAAGACCATGTCTTGCCACTACAGACACATGCATAGGGTGTTGAACCGGAAGTATGACCATTGCTAAAGGACCATCTATCAAGAATATTATCTGATAGCCTCCTGCTAAACCCAACATGTCGATTGATGATTTTAGATGTTCTCGACCTGAATATTAGGAAGGTAATTTATACTCTCCTCTCACTATTAACAAATCCCTTATCTTTAAAAGACCGACCAATGATGATGTAATTAATGGATTTAGTAATCAACCTTCCATTATCGGGAACCTGTCTTGTCAAATGTTAAAAGTTGTGCTTGATAACGAAGCCCAAGGAGATCTACTAGAGGACTTGAATGTTGAACATATACCCACAGCTGCAAATCACAATAGAATTCCTATCAAAATTGAACTGTGCAAGAGCCTAAATATTAGTACTAATCTTAATGACCTTCAGCATGAAAGGATGATTTAAATTCTTCAAAAATACAAACAACCTTTTTCCTAGGAATATTCAGATATGAAGGGCATTGATCCACAACTCTGCACACATCATATTTACATTGAGAAAGATGCCTGAGCCATTCGCCAGCCTCAAAGAAGACTAAGAAGACTAAATCCACACCTCGGAGATATAGTACAGCAATAACTTCAAAAAATTCTTGATGTTAATTTCATATATCCTATTTCTAATAGTTAGTGGGTTTCCCCGCTGGTGGTAGTCCTTAAAAAGAATGGCAAATGGAGAATTTATGTCGACTATAGATTTTTGTGATGATTTTACCCTTCCATTTGTGGATCAAGTTCTTGACACTCTTGCTGGAAAAAAATATTTTTCTTTCCTAGATGGGTTCAGCAGATATAATCAAATTCAGATTGCCCCTGGAGACCAAGATAAAAATGTGTTCAGCTGTCCATGGGGAACATTTACATATAGAGTCTTACCATTCGAGCTATGCAATGCATCAACCCCTTTCAAAGGGCAATTCTCAGCATTTTTTCTGATTTGATTAATGAAGGACTTGAACTATAAATGGATGATTTTATCCCTTATGGTAATGATTTTGATGAAGCCTTGCACAATCTTGAGAAGGTTCTTGCACTATGTATAGCTACCAGGTTGTGCATCAGTCATGAAAAATGCCATATGATGATGACATAGGGCATAGTTCTAGGACATTTTATTTATGTTACTGGCATTTAGTTGGACCCAACTAAGATCGAGGTAATTCTTAAAATCCCTATTCCTCGAATGTAGAAAGAGGTACGAGTTTCCTCGATTATGTTGGTTATTATCATCATTATATAGAATTTTTTTTTAAATTGTGGTACCTCTGTATGTATTGACTGGACATGTGGAATTTGAGTGGACCAAAAATCTCAAAATGTTGGTCTCAACAAATCCTGTGTTGCAAGGACAAAACTATTATCTACCATTTCATATATCCTTGGATGCATCAGATACAATGATAGGAGCAGTCCTCGAACAAGAAGAGGATAAAAAGCCTTAAGCCATTTATTACATTAGCAAAAACCTTGCACTAGATGAGTTGAATTATATTATGACAGAAAAATAAATTTTGGTTGTTGTTTATGCCATAAATAAATTTCACCAATACATAACAGGATATACAATTTTTCTGTACACTGATCATTCTACCATTCGATATTTAGCTAACAAACCTATTACCAATGGTAGAATAATTCATTAGTTATTGTAGCTGTAGGAATGACATTACTATAAAGGATCAACCATGAAAAGAAAATATTGTTGCAAACTTTTTATAAGAGTTCCAACTGCAGTCAATTCTTCCCCAGTTAAGAACCAATTCCTAGACGAACACTTATTTGTTGTAACTGTTAAAACACCCTGGTATGTCGATGTAGAAAATTATCTGGAATCCAGGAAATTACCATCACATTTGTCATCCCGAGAAAAGAGGCTTATTATCCAGTGCAACGCACGCTTTTCATAGATGGACGATTACCTTTTTCATATAGAGGTTGATCTTCAAATTCAAAGATGTGTCAAAGAAGATGAAATTTATGATATCCTTGGGCCTTGTCATGATAAGCCATGTGGAGGTCATTTTTCTTATCAGAAAACTAGACATAAGGTATTAAAAAAGGGCTATTTTTGGCCCACAATGTTTAAAGATGCAAAATAAATATTTCCAAAGTTGCGATAGTTTCCAAAGGATGGGTCATCCCATTCAATTTGACGAAATTCCCCTCCAACCGCCAATTGTATTGGAACTGTTCGAAAGATGGGTAATGGACTTTGTAGACCCCTTTAATCCACCTTCAAATTAGAAATCATACATTCTAGTTTGTACATATTATGTTACTAAATGGGTGGAAGAAGTAGAACTCCCAATGGCCACAGAAGAAGCAGTCATCAACTTTTTGTTTGAATTATGTGTTTGATATGGGTTGCCTCGGGAGCTTGTAATAGACAGGGGATCATAATTCACTATTCATAAAATTTCAGCGACGCTGCAAAATTATCATATCAAACACATAATTACTTCTCCTTACCATCTGCAAGTGAATGGACAGGTGGAAAGCACTAATAAAGTCACAGAGGCAATTTTAACTAAAACAATATCTATAAATCGTTGAGACTGAGATGCAAAGCTTCCAAAAGCCTTATGGGCCTATCGGACAACCTGGCACAATACTACTGGATATTCACCTTATTACCTCATTTTTGGTAAGGATCCCATTTTTCCAATTGAATTCGAAGTTAAGACTCTCATAACCACCAAGGAAGTCAGATTGGATCTCACAGAATCATAGAAACAACGCTTATAATAGCTCAATGAACTCGATGAAACATGTCTTGTTGCTCTACATTGTACTTCTGTAATTTAGCAACAAAGAGCTAGATGGCACAATAGGCTGATAAAAATGAAAAACTTTCACAAAGGAGATTGGGCGCTACTATATGACTCTAGATTCCAAGACTTTCTAGGTAAACTCCAAATAAGATGGCTTGGCCCTTTACGAAATTACCGAATTTTAGGACAATGGGACGGTATGTCTTACCACGATTAACAATACCAGCATTTGGTTCCTTTCCAATGGGAATCGGCTCCATCTGTACCATTGGTCACTCACTCAAGAATATTTTCTTCACGAAATTGATAATGATGCCAATTTGTAGGTTGTAGCTGACAAGGGAAATTTCCCCGTGGTTACAACCAATTAAATTTTCTGAAAAATCTACTTTATCTTGTGCATAATGTAAATAATTTTCTTTTGTTCTTTATGGTCGAGATATAAAAATAAATAGATAATCACCAATATTTTTGCACAATGTTGTTTCCTTTATCACAGTTGTTGTTTTCTTTGCCGCAGTCGTTGTTTCCTTAGTTACAATCGTTGTTTCCTTAGTTACAGTTGTTGTTTCCTTAGTCACAATCGTGATTTCCTTAGTCACAACCATTGTTTCCTTAATTACAGTCGTTGTTTCCTTAGTTACAGTTGTTGTTCCCTTTATCACAATTGTTGTTTCCTAGATCTTAGTCATTGTTTCCTCAATTACATTTGTTGTTATTCACAACTATTTTTTCCTTAGTTACAGTTGTTGTTTCCTCAGTCACATCTGTTGTTTCCTTTATCACGCTTGATGTTTTCTTTAATTATAGCCACTGATTTTTTACATGCGATTATCATTCCTAGCTTAGTAATCTCTTTATTTCCTTAGCGCGAGGAATATTTTCTTAGTCTTCCCTTCATATGATGGTGGAAAACTAACTTGTTTGATGGTTATCAATGTAGAACCTTTTATGAGAAATCATTATCAAAATTTTGAAATTTCCATGATTCTTGATCCCTTTTAGTATTGTAAGAAAAATTAAAAAGTGCTCATAATGCATTCCTCTCATCACCACTCAAGGAGAATATTTTCACTCCAATATTTAATGACTAAACGAACATAAGTTTTGAGGACAAAATTAGCAAGTTAGAAGAGTAATTACTATAATAATTTTTACACCATCCCTAACTCTTAAGGAGTTGACATGGCACCCCATTTACTGAGTAATTCACTAAGATTAATAAAAATCACAATCTAACAGAGGATAGGAGGCATCATCATAAGCCAACCTACCATGATCATAGGATCTAGTGGAGTGACATTACCATTTAAGGTTACCAACCTAGAGTAATGGCCTTTGGCCTTTAAGTCAAAGGACAAGAGGTCTCATCACGAGCCCTCTTGTTCACCTCATTAGCTATAGTGAATGGCAATGTTTCTAACTAGTTACCACACCAGAACAATGGCCTTGTATAAATGCTTATATATCAAAAAACAAAATTTGAAATTACCTTGGTAAATGGGACAATGGCATCTCAAAGCGTTAAAAAGGAAACTTTGTCGAGGCTATGGACAATTGCTGGCAGCAGAGGACATGTTTGTGGTATTGAAGTAAAATTAAAATTACAATAAATCTTGGTTATTTTATTCCTTCAAAATTAATAAAGGAAAGATCGTTAAAGTTATTATGGACATTTATAAAACCCTCCTAGAAAGCGTTGATAAATGGTTGTCTATGATAATTTATTTCATTACAATTCTAAATACTAGAGATACTCTTTTTTTTTTGGAAACTCAACATTCTAAATTAATCTCCTTTATTTTCTCTAATGATGTACTTGATGCAATTATTGTTTCCATTCATCTAATCCTTTTTACAAATCTCCACATGCCTTTATCTTTTGTTTGCATCCTCTGTGGGTCATAATAAATCGAGTTATCACTACAGCGCATGAGTCATAAAAATCCTAATGATTTCCTCATACATAGTAAATATACTCTGCTTCCTATTTTTTCTTTTGATGGTTACTTTATTGCATTGCATTAATACACCATTATCCTTCAAACATGCCAAACCTGTTTTCCTATCAAAACTTGATTAACAATCGCAGATGACCTTTACTCTTATTGTGGGGGCGATTTGGAATTGACAAATGACTGTTATCTACATTTTCAAATACCATTGCATATCATCAAAACTATATCTTTGTACAAATTTACTATTATCATACATTGTGAATTCTAGTGTTTCCAGCTGCAAGACCGCATCCTATTGAAAAATTAACAATGGGCGGGCATTCAGTTTGATACGATCCTACACAATTACAGGCTTCAAAATAGGTATACAACATCTTGATTCAAGCCGGATGGATAGATTATTTCGAACTGTTACAGGGGTTCGACAATGAGGTAGCATTGGAATTTACAAAGATTTTGGACAACGACACAACAGTGGTGAAAAAAAAATAGATACAAGTAAGTGAAATTGCAATAGCAAAAGTAACAAGACTTCTGATAGAAAGAGAAAAGTGGTACGAGAAACATGCCTCTCTCCAGAACGCAACCATTTTGTTATTGAATACTGGGGAAGAATTGATCAAAAAAGGGAACGGGTATAACTCCAATTCATTACCTGAGCCATGGAATTAAGTAGCATGGATTGTTTGATGATATATCACCTGTGACAGAATGTACGAGATGGTAAGGGGGCATCATCTCAAACTCATGGAATCCCTAAGGAAAAAGGCAACACTAAAACTTCCATACTTTCTCAATTCAGCATTACATGAGACTACTACTAGATTAAGGAGGTCCAAGGACCAAGCTTCGATCATAAGTCACCATGGACTCATCAAGATATTAATCATAAGAAGTCTTAGCAAATTTCAACAGACTTGGGAAGGGTTCCTTAGAAACCCTAAAAATGGTCAAGACATTCCCTTGGAGAATGAAACAGTGGTTGGAACATCTGGGAACGTTCCAATCATTGATCAG
Source organism: Pinus taeda (assembly GCA_000404065.3). Taxonomy (NCBI): domain Eukaryota; kingdom Viridiplantae; phylum Streptophyta; class Pinopsida; order Pinales; family Pinaceae; genus Pinus; species Pinus taeda. The sequence continues at coordinate 67,030 of APFE030587899.1, read as the reverse complement.
CAGCTAGAGAAAGGCAATGAGGAAAATCCAAATGAAACTCTAGTAATAGAAAGTATCCCATGAGGACCAGTACAAATTCAAAAACTCATTAGAGTGGAGAAAAGAATGGCATTAGTTTTAACTTCACTGCCTAAGAAAAGGAGGTCATCTAGACTTTTTAAGCAAGGTCAAAGTTCTTTGAACCCTCTTGAGTAGCAGCCAGAAGAAATATTGACTCAAGGTTTCATCAATATAGAAGAAATGCACCAAAAAACCTCTGAAAAATCAGCCCAAAATGTATCAACTTTGGAATAGATGGAGCAAGAAACAAAAAAATCCCAAGCATTAGAAGGGGCTAGATATTTTGTTGGATACTGCCAATTTTGAAGAAGCCACGACCACTTCAATAGAAAAACTTGGAGCTCATTCCGGAAACCCTCTTAACTGGGGAGCTTCTTTGAATTCATTGTTTGTAATCTCTCCTGTCAATTCTTCAACTATTGTTATCTTGGAATCGGATAATGACCCTGAATTTGTTTTGTCTTAGGAGTGTTCTGGAGACTCTGTTGCTACTTTACTATATCCTTCCTCTTTGGAGGGCATGACTCCACAATATTTTGAAAATTTGATTAATTAAGAACAAGATGATGGAATTGGATTTTCAGCTGAACCTCAAATTGATTTTCCTGATGTGGGCTTCCTAGAGTTTGGAACTGATGTAATGCCAAGGGAAGATGAAAACTCATTGATAGTCAAACCCACTCAAGAAACTATTTCTGAAGAAGCCAAAATAATAGTTTTTGTTCCCTCTCTAGCAGCCTTGATTAACAGTCTAGTTCAGAAGGAAATTGATAGATTAAAGAAAGAAAATAGGAAACTATGATGAAAGGAACAACAAAAGAAAAATTGGCTACATGGCAGTAAGCAATTTCATAGAGATTATGTGAAGAGGCCTTCACGAAAGAAGGAAACTCGAGAAATGGAAGTCCATAATGATTATATATCTATCTTTAATGAAGCAAGTACTTAGACATACTTTGTTCCTTCTTCTATTGAAGTGGGAACCTAGACTAACCCTGAGGAACGGATGGTGGACACTCCTCCTAGCCTTGTTGAAATAGGAACTCATACTGACCCATCGTTTACTTTTAATGACAGAGGAGTACAAATGAAATATGTGTCTCCTTATACTCCCTTAATTGTAGAAGCATCCATTAGAGTCCTACACAAAACTATGGAGGAACAATAGAATACCATAACTAGATATTAGGGAGAAGTAGTGCCTTGGAGGGAACACCAGGAGTTGCTCCAATGATTTAAAGCACTGATAGCAACAGAAGATGAGACCTATGCATAACTAAGAGAATCTGAAAAAGAAGTATTGAATTTAAAGGAGCACCTTAAGAAAGTTGCAGAGAAAACAAAGGAAATTTGCTCTATTTATTCAGATGCCTTGGCATGCAAGTCCCCAACTCAGAACTATGCTCTATATTTTCTTGAGCGATATATGTTGCTCAAACTGAAAGCAATACAATCTGGACAACCACATGAATCTAAAAATGTATTATATTTGATTTCGACTTTCCGTAGATAGGATGAGTATACACAGTGTCTTTTGTGTGAGTTGTGTATGCATAATTTATTTTTAGAAGAGCATGTAGAAGAAAATCTTGTCCCATTTATTGGAGATATCCAATTTCAGGCTTTTATATCATTTGCCAGAAACCAGGTGAAGTGGGAAAAGGCTTATCATACCTTCCAGAGAAGGGAGCATGGTCTGGATCTTTGGGTTAGACGGGAACCTAATAACCCCTTCCGTACAAAAATTTGTCATGTTATCTTTATAGAGAAACTTAGTGTTGTCCCCGCACTTGCACAAATTCAATATGATGTATTGCACTCAGGGATGTAATATTTGGAAGACATCAGAGATGAGGCTCTTCATGGAGCTACTAAGAGATGGCAAACATCACCTAATGAATTCAAGAACAAAGAACCTTTTGGTTATCACAATTTTCAATATGCCATGACTAGAGCAAAAGACTATCGATGCCCCATGATCTTGTGCCCTCAGTCATTTTATAATTCTAATTATGACTTGTCATAAGCAGATAAGCTTATGGATTTTGAAGAACTTTGAAGTAGAAATGGATTCAGGCATAGAGGAGAGGAAACTTATGAAGCTTACTCCTTAACTTCCCTACATGTTAATCACTTGTTTGCATGTCATGCAAAAAGGTCAGTTGGCGGGTAATGTTGGGCCTGATAACTATTATATTTTCCTTGTCTTATTTCTTAATTTTAATATTATTGTCCAAGTCTTTCTTGTGATTAGGCTATGCTAATTTGTGTAGTATGGATTTTAGTAGTATTTTATATGCATTTATTATTTCATTATTTTATGAACAGATTCAATCATTAAAGTTTTATTTCCTAATGAATGGATCTTCATTATTGGACATGAATATATTGATACTTTGTTATTTGATGATGCTTCCTGGAATGATCATGGGAGATCATATAAGCCTCAACATGTTACACTCTGTTTGGATGAATTAGTAAAAACTGACCTTTTGACCTGGTCTTCCAAACACATTTAGATATTTGTAGCTTAAATGGGAATCCTAAGAATCTCTCAGGATCGCTCAATATTAAAAATAGACTCTTTGATCTTTATCTTTTACTGATACGCGATAAAAATTGGAATTAAGCCTCGAAAGGGATTGTTCAAAGTTGTAATACTATTTTTGGCACAAGCTCAAACTTGCGAATACATTAATTGTAATTAGTTCTCTGCAATCGAATGGAAGTTATTATTATCAAGATTTATTCTGTAGTGTTGATTCCTTCATAAGGAATTCCGATTCTGGATTTGGGCCCGATCTTGGAAACAACGTTGTCTTCTCTTGTATCATTAAATTGGTGTTTGATTATACTATTCTAGCTATTTCTATTTGCACAATTGTTCTTAATTTCTTTCTGCCTGCTTGTTATATTGAATCCTTAGTTTTGAATCAGGTTCATTTAGATCACTATATAATAGATTTGTTTTAGTTAATCTATTGAGAGTAGTGTCCTTTCTTTCTATTCCCTACAGATTATCGTAGATTGCTATTACGTTTTCTTAATCGATTTCAATAGTATGATTATGTAGTGTTGTCTTTCTATTATGTAGTTGTTGTTCCCTAAGAAACAACTCGATGTTTAGAAATTTTCCTTTTGTTGTTTCCTTCTGAAGCTTGTAGAAGTCAATGTTTTGAATAGTTTGCTATAATTAGAGATTGCATCTTGAGTTGGTTCCTTTGCTATTATAGCTTTTCTTTTCAATAGGATCATAGTAACTAGTCATATCCACATTTCTCTCGCATAAATTGTGTCGATAACATTGAAACAAAAAAATGAAACCTCGGGTTGATAAATTAATGTGTAGTAGTTAGTTGGTCCTTTTAGGAACAATTAATTGTGTTAAAATCGACACCTAGGGCCAAACTCCATGTGGATCATATTATTTATGGCCGCTAATATTTTTATTAGATCCCTCTCATTGAGAGGTGTAGGATTGATCTAAAGATCATCTTATTCCAATAAGTATTTATGAAGTCATGAATTTATTTATGTTATGGACAAATTGTTAAGTCAGCCAGCAACTTATGTAGGCTCAGAAACCCAACAGTCATGTCTATTCAACCTCTACGTTTTAGTATAAATAGAAGAGGACTTCATGTCATTTCTACACACACTTGGATCTCTTCCTCTCTCTACTTGTCTTTGGGTTTTAGTAGTAGGAGAGAACCTAAGGAAAAGCTGGAAAAGCCGGAACTGCTGGAAAAGTCGGAACTGCTGGAAAAACCGGAACTGTCGGAACTGCCGGAAAAGCCGGAACTGCTGGAAAAGTCGAAACTGCTGGAAAAGCCGGAACTGTCAGAACTGCCAGAAAAGCCAGAACTACTGGAAAAGCCAGAATAGCCGGAAAGGCTGGAAAAGCTGGAACTGCCAGAAAAGCTAGAACTACTAGAAAATCCTAAAATGCTAGAAAAGCTGGAAATACTGGAAAATCCAGAAAAGTCGGAAAAGTCGGAACTGCAAGAACTGTCAAAACTGCCGAAAAAGATGGAACTACCAGGAATTGCCGAAATAGCCGAAGCATCTATCTCTAAAGGAATGCAACATGATGTATGAGATCATGGGTAGCATAATAAGCAGCGATGATATGAACGTGGGCAGTATAATGATGCATGATGATATGAGCATGGGCAGCATAATGATGAATGAGATCATGAGCATGGGCATCTTGATGATGAATAAGACCATGGAAGATGCGGCATGATGAGCAGCATGAAGATGAGAGAAGCTCAGTCATCAAGGTTCAACACATGTGACAGTACAATAAGGTGTCACATGGTAATGTGCAACAAATAGATGAGATGCAGCACTATGATAGGTGAATGAGTCACCTTAGAGAACCAATTGAAGCAATATGTCTTCAACTGATCTCATGCCGATATCAAAAGTCAAACTGATTGACTTCTATTGTAAATGTACTATCTCTCTCACCTTATCTACTAAACTTTGAAGAACATAAAAGAAGAATTGATCAAGCGTTTCCCCACATTGGGGTTTGTACCTGGCTAGTGCCACATCCTGTGTCCTCTTGTCTTGGCTTGTCTTTTGCGATTTATATTTATGTTCTATCTGCAATTTACTCTATGCTGATGTGGTTGGTAATGTGGAAAAGAAATTGAAATAAATTTCTCTAGCATAGAACATACCTAAAATTAGCAAATTGGCCCAAAAATCTCTTATTTCACTTTTGATCAACTTAAAGATAAAATCATTCAAGAAAGAAGGAAGTACTTTTTGAATGAACTAGATCAACCAATCTCTATCAATACAAAAAGAGTTATTGTTTCAAACGCAAACACCAATCCAAAGGAAATTGCTTTAGTAGGTGCAACCTTTGTAGTCGCCATTAAAAATAACATTGACTATCTTACTCACAAGAATGAACAATTGAAGAAAGAACTGGCTAATGCAAAGCAACTGATTGAGCAGCATCTCATTGAAAATCAAAGGGTGTCTTCCACAAGTTCCAATAAAGAAGGTCTAATTTCTTTGATACTTGAAGAACTTAAGTAGTTGGAAGACAGGATAAAGTAGGTCTATGAAAATATGATGACCTTGCACAAGGTAATAACACCCTTGCATGAAATCCAAAAGAAGTTGCAGGAAAAATTTATGATTGCAAGATTCACTCACATGGCTATAGATATGATCCAATAATGGGGTGCCAAATACCTAAATGCATCGACAACATTGGCTAGGAAAGGGAGATTTGAAGCTGAAATGGACAAAGTAGAGACAAAAATATATATTCAAGCTTATGATTAGCTCAACAACCACATAGCCAACATTAAGACTACTTATATGAAATTACATTCTGGATTGGAAGCTTTGGTTTGAACGCATAGGATGTTGAATAATCTAGGGAATCTGAGTTATGATCAAATTCCTCTAGCAATGATGACAATTTGAGAGGTAATTTTAATTTTCATGTCAACGTTATCTTCTTCTTCTTATTATTATTGTATGTTCTCTCATCAAACAGTTACCAAAAACACATGAGATAAGAACACAGGATGTTGACTCTTCGCCAGGGAAAAACCTCTCTCTCCTAGAGAGGAAAACCCTTCTTTTAATTTCTCTTATTGAAACCTTGATTAAAAAATTCCAAACACTACACCCTTGAATTTATCATGCTTCCAAGACACTTGCTCCTTTTAGTCACCTTATATTTCTTCCTTCCTACACTGCTTTGCACCAGAACTAGGGAGTCCCAACTCTAATAGCCTTTTATAGTAGGCTTCTTTCTAGTCTTCCTTATATTTAAACTCAGTCTTTTGAAGAATGATCCATTTTCGATCTCTTTTTTGCACACTTTATACACCAGGTAAAGTTCTTGTCTTAACTATGGAAGACTTTCATTCTCGCTGTATATGTTTCAGTCTCTTCTAGATCAAGACAGAGACTACTTTTTTCTCTCCTTTTCGTACTTCGCAGTCCCTTACTTTTGTGGTATGGTTCCTTCTTGTTTGCAATTCTTTCCAGCACTAGATAACATACTTCGTGTCTCTCCTTGTTTGCAATCCTTTCCAACACTAGATAAAAAACTTTGTGACCACTAGATATCAGACTTCGTGATTGTCTCTTTCCTAAAGTGAACATCAGTCTATTTCAGTGATGTGAGGTAGGTACAGACCCAAAGCATAGTTCTCAAATTATTGCGTTATATTTCCTTTTGTTTTTTGTTGATTTGTCTTTTATTAATGTGTTGGAATGTTGACTTATTCTTTGCACTTTATCTAAAAGCTTGACCAAATCTGCTATCCAAATGAGGACATAGTTCCACCTTTATATATATGGACTGTCTTCCTCTTCTAGGCTAACTTATCTTTTGTGGGTAGGCCGAATTCATCAAGGGGTAGTTTGATCATATTTGAGCCGACATTATGGAGTTTCTTGATGAGGTCTCAGAGCATATAATTTCTTCAATAAATTTCCCTTTTTCTAGTGTAACAATACTTCATGACTCTAAATTATATTTATGACAATACGACAAATCCCTAAAGACATCAAGAAGAAGTCTTGGACCTATAAAACTTCTTGCTCATGAAACCCATGAGGAAAGCATTACAAAATATATTTTTTCTTTGTCTCTCCATTACACAGATTAATAATTACTTAGTCCATATGAAGACCGAACCTAGCTACACTTTCTTCAACGCTCCCTCTTAACTAGGGAGGTATTCATACATCATTACAAGGTGTTTGGAAATTTTCAATCTGAGGAATTCACATAAGAGAAATTGAATTGGTAATCCATCTGTTATAGCATCATAGTAACCAACATTGTTTCCACAACAAGGCCTTGACTGAAAACTCTATCTCTCATTAGATCAGAGCGCAATGTTGGCGAGACCAATGACTATAGACACCTTCATCATTGTCTCTCAAGGTACATGCCCACCCAGGTGTTCACTGAGTATGACCTTCTAGGACTATTCGTATCTTGGGTTCCCCGCCCTCAAAGAATACCAATCCTCTTGCCTACTCTTATCTTGGATGCCCTACACATCCTCAAAGAGTATCAGATGCCAGATAATTACCCAATCCTCCCATTCTTTCTTCCCAGGTGAAGAACAAAATGTTGTGTCTATCTCTCCCTCTCAATAAGGGATGATACATCCACCACGTGTCTACATTTATCTTCATGGCCTTCACTAAGACTTACGGTTGTTAGTCCTTAGCTAGTACATGACACATGAAATAAAAACACAACTATCACTCCTTTTTAATCAGGGGTGACCCAATCCAAGCTACCTACTCCCTCTTAACAAGGGATTCTCCTTTTCATCAACAACTTCTTCTTCGTGGGTCCTTCAGTTGCTTGATCAACTTCTTTCCTTGATGTCATAAAATTCAGTTGAGATTATTTCTTGTAGGGCATCAGTCATCGATCACTTTCCTTCTCGGTTTGTCATGTCATTCCTTTCTTTATGGAAAGTGGCCTTCTTGATACATATTTGGAACCTTCGTCATATAGCTACTTCTTTCCCATCATGCCTCTTTCAGGAATTTCCATCCACCACATGAATGCCAGTTGTACTTGTACTTACAACTCTTGTTCCAGTAGCCTTGCATGCACTCATCTAGATATTACTCAAGAAAACATAACATTTAATCAAATTATACCTTACTAGATGGCTCTTCATCATGACATCTTCCTGTAGGTATCTACATATTGCATTCATGTTGACACATCTCCCAAAGATATCCATTGTCAAGGGTCTCCATCTTTTTCATACTTTCATCAAAGTCTTCATATCCTTTTGGGAGATTTCCTAGTCAAATCTTCTTGGTCTATTGGATGTTGATTGACCTCATCATGGTTTCATATCTCATGATCTCTTCCTTCCTCATTCCATTCCACGAGATTTTAATCAGATTTTCTTAACTGTAGTCAACCACCTCATACTTCATATTAGGACATATTATGTTGATTTCATCTTAGTGTGACTTTATGCGTTCCTGCATCCTTTTAGAGGAGGAGATCCTTTTTCTCTTGATCATGCTTCTCAAGATAGAAGTAATGATCCATGTTACCTGAAACCATACGACATGACATTATAATATTAAACACAAGCATACATACCTTATTTTACCTTCAGGTCATCAAGGCTTTTTCTAGCAGCTTCCTTGATTGAAAAGATCTTCAATCCCTTGATTTGCTTCATGTCATCACATCATAATCTCATAGATTCCATAAGTTGGAGTTCATGTTGAAACACTTGCTTCTTCTCTAGATTAGTGAACCCTCTGATGAGGATTCCATTAGAGAATTTTGAGGATCCTGCATATCCCCATCTAGAAAATGTGTCATTCTTGATGTATGATGAGCCTTATCCTGGATGACTTCTTCCTTTCCTGCAATGTTCAATGAGATTTCCAAGAGATATGTCCTTCAAGTTTGACTACCATGGATTTTGTCCTTCATGATTCCCATGGTGATGTTACAAGCTCTTATTCCTAATGATGCCACGATGCATCTTATTATCATGGTCATATCTATAACACAAGATTTAGGAGCTTATGATAAGACCCCTTTTATGAGGAATATTATCTTACTCATAGGAGTCATTTGTTATTCCCTCTTTCCTTGGCCATTTTCTTAAACTTCCTCCATCTTTCCGGTGATATGATAGTATTTTCATATTATTTCCATAACATTGAATCTTATACTATTCTGTCTTTTCCTTAATATTATATTATTCTGTCTTTTCCTTTCCTTTCTGCACATAATTGTGTCCTTCAACATTTTTTCCTTCTATCTAACATAGATACCACAAGTTTTTGAATGAGGTAATCTTCTTTGTTCATGGATATTTGTTACCTTGATGATTATCTTCCTATCATCTTTCCTAGATCTCTCAATTGAGATCTGATGAAGATATTCTTTCTTTGTTTGTTACCTTCATTTTGTGTAGATCAAGTCTAAGTGATGTGACCTTCTATACTGCATTTTTCAGAGAATGTATCATTTGGCGTTTCATATATCTCTTTGATGTCTTCTTTCTTGGTATATGGGGATGAGAGAACCTTAAGAGTTCCTTCCCATGAATTCAAAGAAGACCTTTTTCCTTGATATGTTATGTTCACTGACTTCTTTTATATATGAGAATTATGACAATCCTCCTCATTTCATGCAAGGACCTTTGATGACCCATTCAATCCATAGATCTCCTTGCAGTCATGAAGTCATTTAACCAAACTTGATTATAAAAATGAAAGACAATTACTTGACAAGTGAAGATGAACTCCTTATACTTGATCACTTTGATGCTGGTTGGAGAAGATGTATTGGAGTTTCATCTTGGATGATCTTCTCTTTGATGGAAAGCCTTTCTTCAGTTGAAAAGTTTGCTCCCTTTTGATGAGGATGATCTACTGCTTCCCTTGGATGATCTTCTTCTAAGGCAAGGAAATGATCCTTGCTTTTATAACCTAGAAGGTGATTGCAATGCTTTTTCTTCTTCAATATGCTTTGCCTTCTTTAGTAGAGTAGATCAGGACTGCAATGATAACAATTTGTGAAGTACTTTTAATTTTCTTGTTAACACGATATATTCTTCTTCTTCTTATTATTGTATGTTCTCTTACTTCATCAAACAGTTACCAAAAACACAAGAGACAAGAACACAAGATGTTGGTTCTTCGCTAAGGAAAACCTCTCTCTCCTAGAGAGGAAAACCCTTCTTTGAAATTCTCTTATTGAAACCTTGATTGACATATTCGAAACACTAAATCCTTGATTTTATCATGCTTCCAAGAACTTGTCACTTGCTCCTTTTAGTCACCTTATATTTCTTCCTTCCTGCACTACCTTGCACCAGAACTAGGGAAACTCGGTCCCAAATCTAATAGCCTTTTATAGTAGGCTTCTTTCCATTCTTCCTGATATTTAAACTCAATCTTCTGAAGAATCCATTTTCAATCTCTTTTTTTCACACTTGATACATCATGTCAAGTTCTTTTCTTTACTGTGGAAGACTTTCCTTCTCATTGTATATGTTTCAGTCTCTTCTAGATCAAGACAGAGACTACTGTTGTCTCCTTTCTGTACTTCGTAGTCCCTTACTTCTATGGTATGGTTCCTTCTTGTTTGCAATTCTTTCCAGCACTAGATAACAAACTTCGTGTCTTTCCTTTTTCACAATTCTTTCCAACACTAGATAACAGACTTCATGACCACTAGATATCAAACTTCATGGCGATCTCTTTCCTGAAGTGAACCTCAGTCTATTTCAGTAATGTGAGGTAGGTATAGACCCGAAGCATAATTCTCAAATTACTGCATTATATTTCCTTTTGTTCTTCATTGAGTTGTCTTTTATTAATGCACTGGAATGTAGACTTCTTCTTCGCACTTTATCTCAGAGCTTGACCGAATCCGCTATCCAAATGAGGACGTAGTTCCACCTTTATATATATGGATTGTTTTCCTCTTCTAGGCCGACTTATCTTCTGTGGGTAGGCCAACTTCATCGAGGGATAGTTTGATCATATTTGAGCCGACTTTATGGAGTTTCTTGACAAGGTCTCGGAGCATATAATTTCTTCAATAAATTTCCCTTTTCCTAGTGTAACAATACTTCATGACTCTAAACTATATTTATGACAATTTGACAAATCCCTAAAGACATCAAGAAGAATTCTTTGACCTATAAAATGAAACCCATGAGGCAAGCATTACAAAATATATTTTTACTTTTTCTCTTCATTACATAGATTAATAATTACTTACTCCATATGAAGACCGAACCTAGTTACACTTTCTTCAACATAGGATACCCTCGATAGGTGCGCCCAGAGAGGTGAAACATAGAGATTCCACCAGACAGTAGATGAAGGATTTTTTGGACATCATAAGGCATAAAAATACCCAAGATGACTTAGAGGTAACCAAGGAGATTGTTCAACAATATGTCGTTGAACCAGTTAAGTTGCACATGAAACTGACTATGTTCTGGAACAATATACAAGTGGGCTCTAAAATGATATTTCCAATTGCTTTAGAGGGTAGGATGAGGTACGAGCAAGAGATACCACCAAATGTCAAAGACATAGCAGTAAAGTACAAATCTTGATACTAGTACATCGCAAAGGAGCTTCACCTCATAGTGCCGAAATTGAAATTTCTTAAAATTTGAACATAAATATGTTTTAGTTTGTTTTTTTTGTGAATTTTAGCAACAATTTTGTAAAAAGGGATAAATTTTATAATTAGAAAATAGAAAGAGAGAAAATGAAAAGTCACCAAGAAGTCCAAAGGTCACTTGGAAGTCGAAGAGGCATGAGGGAGCTCAAGCGTCACATGGAAGGTGAATGGTCGCCTCATTTATTATATATATACCCTCATAGCTCAAGCAAAAGGATCTAGAGCATTGGCTTCTCTTGTTAGCATAGGGGAGAGAGACTTTTATTCTGATAAGAAAGTTGTGGCTGCCTTGTTCCACTATTGGAATAAGTGAAATGCCTATGTAATTTTGTATCTCAACACTTCTACATAATCATAAGAATCTCTCTTCATGTCGAACATCTATTTCATACATGTATCAAAACTTATTGTAAGATTCATCTTGCAATGGTTATGTTATGTGCTTGTACCTATTTGTGTTGAAGGGAATAAACTACTTTATTCTCTTTACTACATATCTTAATCAAAATTATATTTCCTATTTGTTTTCATGATCATGTTTGTTTGAAAACTATTTTTCAAATCAATTCATGATTCTTTCTCTTTATGTGTGTCTTTATTAGAGTAGTGTTATCATTGTCCTTCTAAAGGATCATGTTATTTACTTTGTTCGTGGAAGCATTTTGTGCACATTATAATTGTATATTTCACAAAGCTAACATTACTTATGCGTTTCAAAAGTCATATTGGTTATTTCTTCTGTTTTTTTATCTTTGCTAAGGCATATCATAAACTCAACGAAATGGTAGTCAGGCCATCATTTTGGATGGAACTCCCACTCCAAAGGGTGTAGAGTCTAATTGGGAATTTATACTGGGGAGATCCCCTACTGTTGGTGGAATTCCCAATACCGTCAATAGAATGATATTACTTGGTCCAAATGGGTGTTATATGAGTTCAAACGTGAGGAAGACTAGTAGTAAAACCATGTCAATTTTGAGCCTTAACAATGCCACCATCCATCTTAATTAGAAGTTTTGCTTACAACTATTCTACTTTAAATAGTTGTGTGGTTAATTTTTGTTAACAATCGAAATTTTGGTAATGAATGATTTGTTAATGAAATGAGTCTCTTCAATGTTATTCCCCATTTTGATTCATTGGATATTCCCTCTATTTTGTGTTTATTATCTTTAAAATAAGATTCATTTCTTTGACATGGAGTTGTGGTTATCCTCTCTTCCATGGACATGCATATATAATTTAAGTTTTCAAGTAATGTCTTACCTAATGTAATAAATATGTAACTTTGATATTATAAGGTAGCTTAATAATTATTATCACCACAATCTAGTAATAAATGCGATAAGTGGTGCAAGTATAAAAGTAGTAGTGTACATAGCCATGATGGATAGAGGTCCGTGTAGTCACATTTTTTAACTGATATATAGGTCTCATCATCCAAATGATTTGCGATACATTTCATAAAGATCTCATGTTATTCTTTAAACAATTTTTTTAATGTTTTAGTATAACAATTAAATATTCTTCTCTGATCTCAATTTAGTGAAATCAAATGTTGATTTTTTCCAACAACAATTTTTATAAATAAACTCACTAATTTCATATCATATTATATATATATGTTGACAAATCACAAATAGACAATATTAAAAGATCAAAAAAAATTGAAATTTATTTATATTGAAACAATGATTCAAGACATTATTAAAATAGGTATAATACTAAATTTTTCAATGTGATTGGTTTCATTAAAAGATGTGAAAATTTATTAATATTTGTTATATTCTAATTCTTATTTATGTATTTTTATGTAAAACCCCATCAAGTTGACCCCACCACATGCTAGAGAGAGGCTTTAGCATTTTTCCCTTTCTAAGTTATATGTTGAGCCACTTACAAATGTTTCATTAAAATTCCAAATAAAGAAAACTTACCAATGTTTCATTAAAATTCCAAATAAAGAAAACTTACCATCCTATAATCAAGATATGAAAAGCTATTAATAATGCTTGTTTTATGATAGTGCTTATATATGTATTGTTATGTAAAGCCCCCTCAAGTTGACCCCACCACATACTAGGGATGGACTTATGCATTGTTCCCTTTTTAAGTTATGTGTTGAACCATTTACAAAGGTTTTCTATCAAAAATTATATTTAACATTAAAATTCCAGATAAGGAAAACTCACCATCCTATGATCATTTTCATTCAATTATCAAAATGATGTATTCCCACCTTTCATTTGAAGATCACTTTAAAGCATATCATCTGCTAAATTAAATTATAACATTAAATATATTATTTATAATCTATTTTTGTAACTTGAGCCTTTTATTCACGCATTTTAGAAAATTTTCAAAACATAATCAACTATGTTCAATGACTAAGAAATTGATATGTTTGTTTGTGTGTGATTGTTATTGACCAAATATTTATTATTGTAAGCATTAATTTAATGGTTTTTACCATTATATCATGTTTATGCTTGGTGCCAATGTGTATAGCTATTAGACATATTAACTAGGAAGTTACATAAAATATTTTACGACAAAAAATTTAGTGTGGCTCCCACTTCACAATGAAATCATTAAAATGCAAGGATAACCGTGATTCCAACAAACACAAGATTTTTATTTTAAAAAATTACTATAAAAATGGACTTTTATTTGAAGCTTGAGTGATTGTTTTACCACTTTCACTACCATATCTAAAAAAAACTTATAGAAGTGGATGAAAAAAGCAAACTTTCAACCACTCAAACTCCTCTAAGTTAGTAAAGGTTGGGTGTAGGGGCAAAGATGGTTGTGGATGTCAGTGAAAGTATTTTTGAAAATTAAGGTGTAGTAGGTGTGTGTGGGGAAGGTGACTAAATATTTATATATATATATAAAATATATAAAAATAAAAATAAAATAAAAAAAATATTTAAAACTTGTATATAATATATGTAAAACAATATGTTAATCATGAAACAATATGTTTTAAATTGTAAAATCAAATTGTATATCATTGAATATCAATACCACAATTGATATGACCACCAAAATTCTAAGGACTAGTACATGAGTGTAGGAAGCACAAAACTTGAGAAAAAATAGTAGGTTGGATCTTTATTTTGTGTTGAAATTGTAGCTCGGATAGGTGTCTCTGCATAGGTCTTTTGTCTAGGCATGTATAAGATATCTTGAAAATTTACTTATTTTGACATTTTCAAATTCTAAGTCCAAAAAAAAAAAAACACACGATAATTAACTTAATTAGTTATTATTGGCTTTGTAACTCAGTTCTGAATTTTATAACTTTGGAGATTAATATTTCCATTTGACAAAATCAAAGAAAGTGATAAGATAAAATTTTGGCCTTCAATATTTTCTTTACAGATTTCAAGGAGGAAATAGGGTTATGAGAGAAAATATAAATTGCTAAAATGAGTAGGTGAAGGACACATTAGAGATCACATTGAGTGAGAGAGAAGAGGGTTGATTTGGGTGAGAGGAAGAAAGGTTAAGTAGCTAAGAGAAGGGGCCATCATGTTAAGAGAAAGAGGGGTCATAGCCTAGTTGTAATAAGCAACAAGAGAGGGGTCAAACCCTTGGCCATGTTTGTAGGAGAGGAAGGTTGAGTATTGGGGCCGAATGTTTTGTTAGAGGAGAGTTTGAACCTTGGGTAAAAATATGTTGAAGAAAATGGGTTGTATTATACTAGAGAGAGGTCATACTCCAAGCCACACCATTGTAGTGGAGAGAGGGACGATTTCTATCGTTATTCTTGGCTATACATTTTCTAGATATACTGTTGTAATATTTTCTTGATTTATTCTTTGAAACCTAATAAAATCCCTTTTTATTGGTTTTTCCTGACACTAGTGTTTTCTGGGGTAAAATTTATGTAAAACATTTATGTTCTTGGATTTCTTATTTCTATTGTGCATTATTTGTTAAAAGTTCAAATATGTTAATTGTGTGTAAAGTTCACATTTGAGTTCTCTGGGTTTTCAATAAAAATAAAATTGCAGGTATAAAAATTTACTGGCACATTAATCATTTTATCGTGCTTAGAGAAAACTAACATGGTATCAGAGCTTAGCCTCTAAAATAAATTCAAGTGTTGCATAGGTTAAAGATCAAATGGGTTCATGGTCTTTCTAGAGTTTTCAAAAAATAATTATTCAAGGTTTTGATTTACCATGGCAACTAGTGTTATGTATGAAGATAGGTTCGAAGAAGCCTTAAACTATCTTCAGTGGAAAGTTTGGATCACAATTGTTCTCAAGGAGAGAAAATTGTGGAGCTTTTCTAACTCCATAGTGGTTGTGCAAATGTCAAAACCTATTTCCCTAGATCTCCATGACGTGAAAGAAGAAAGGGCATAGAGTCTCATCTTGTACGAGGTAAAAGATCACCTAATTCCCCATCTTCCAGAGTGTAATACTGCCAAAGAGATGTGGGATGCACTCACCAAATTATCCTAGTAGTGACAACAGGTCCAAGGGGACCTTGTACTTGATCCATTCATATGTATGTGGGCCCATGTCAGTCATGTCTATTCGAGAGTTCAACTATTACGTTACTTTCATAGATGACCATTCTAGGAAAACCTAGATCTATTTTATGAATACCAAGGATGATATCTTCAGTCAGTTTTAAGAATTTAAAGCTATTGTGGAGTACCAAACAAAGAGAAATATCAAGTTGCTTATATTTGACCATGGAGGCAAGTACAACTCGAATGCCTTTAAGGAGTTCTATGGAGACTCTGGAATTAAGAGGGAGATGATAGTTCCATACAACCCACAACAAAATGGAATATCGGAGAGGAAGAATAGATAAATTGTTGGGGCAGCGAAATCAATGTTGCATGATCAGGATTTACCCATGTTATTATGGGTAGAAGCATGTAATACGAAAAATTATTTCCAAAACATGTGTCCACACAAGGTGTTGGGGAGGATTACCCTTGAAGAGGCATTCATGATATGAAACCAGAGGTTAGGCATCTTCACATTTTTGGGTGCTTGGTTTATTACCATGTTCCATCAAAGAATAGGACAAAACTTGAGCCTATTGCAGAGAAGAGTATCTTCATTGGATACAAAGAGATCTCAAAAGCTTACAGATCCTACATTCCTACATTTAGGAAGATAATGGTATGGAGGGATGTGAAATTCAATAAGATCAAGGCTTTCATAAATTCTTGTGGCTTAGTGCTAGCTATAGTAGAGGTTTAAGAGAAAGAAGCACCAAAGGAAGAAGGGAGACAACCATTTTAGATTGCAAGACCCCAAACTTGTGTGCAGAATGAACAACATAAGCTTGAGGAGAAGAATATTGTTCCATTTAATTAGTATGTGTTTGTTAGGATGAAGAGGCCAAAATGGGCATAACTTACCTAAGGGAAGTTCATGCGTAGGTGGATGCTCCTAGGACTTTAGTAAGGGAGAGCATACCACCACAAAGATTTTCTAGTTACATGGCACTTATGAGTGAGTTGATTGAGGCTGAGCCTTCTAGTTTTCAGGAGTCATATGAGAAGTAGATGTGGAGGTATGCCATGGTGGAACAATACTCTTCCATTATGAAGAATGATGTATGGAAGGTTGTGCCACGACTTGAAGGGAAATCAATGGTGGGATCTAGGTGGATATATAATATCAAACACACTATTGATGGCAGTGTTAATAAGTTCAAATCCCAATTCATGGCTAAGGGATTCTCTCAAATAAAGGGAGTTTACTATGATGATACATTTTCCCCTGTAGCTAGGTACACTTCCATGAGGGTCATCATTTCCATTACTGTAGAGATGAGTTGGAAGATCCATTAGATGGACATTAAGATGACATTTCTTAATGGTGTGATTGAGGAGGAGGTCTATATAGAGCATTCGGAGGGCTCTGAGGTGCATGGGAGGGATTCTCATGTTTGTAGGTTGAAGAGAGCATTGTACAGACTCAAGCTAGAACCATGTGTATAGTATTTTAGGATAGACAACTATCTGTTGGGGATGGGCTTCACCAAGTGCGATGTTGACTCAAACTTGTACTACATATTAGTTAGGGTAGATCTGATCATTCTTGTGTTATATGTATATGGCTTCTTTCTTTAAGGTTCAAAGAAGCTTATTGCATATTACAATAGCGATCTTGCTTCAAAGTTCGAGATGAAGTATATGGAGTTGATGCAATTCTTTTTGGGGCTAGAGGTGTGACAAAGAAATGGGAAGATCTTCCTTGGATAGGGGAAGTATGTTGTGGAGATATTAAAGCAATTCAAGATGTAGGACTGCAAGCCTATGTGTATGCCAATGGTGACCAATTGAAAGAAACTTTATGCTTCCAAGTTAGAGGTAGTGGAACCCACTTTATACAAGAAACTAATTATCTCTCTTATGTATCTAGTCAACACCAAACCAAATATATGTTTTACCATCAATACGCACTTAATTTATGGTTGAGCCAAGGCGAGCGAATTAGGTGGAAACAAAACACATAATTAGGTATTTGTATGGTACAATAAAGTATGGGTTGAGTTATGTCCAGGGAGATGGAGTGAAGCTAGTGTGCATCACAGTTGATAGGAAAAGTACTTTAGGTTGTTTTTTCAACTTAGGGTTTGGAGTTGTTTCTTGGTTCATCAGGAAACAAAGGTTAGTTGCACTAATTTTTGCTGAGGCTGAGTGCAAGGCAGCAATTTTGGCGTCATGTGAGGCCATTTGGCTTTGGAAGCTACTCATGGAACTATTTGATCAGGGTTTGGAGCTGACTGTGATACATTATGATAATCATAGCCACATCAAACTTTTTGAAAAATCTAGTGTTTCATATCAGGTCAAAAAACATAAAGATCAAGTACCATGTACCACTTCATCTGGGGCTATTTGCAGAAAGGCATAGTGAAGTTGCAATATGTACCTATAGATGAGCAAATTGCAAACATCCTCATGAAGGCCTTGATGAAAGGAACAATTTGGGGTTGTTGCAGAACACCTTTTTCGCTAAGAGGGAGTGTTTAAATTATAGCTCATATAGGTGTATCTACATAGGTCTTTTGTCCATGAATGCAAAAGATATCTTGAAAATTTACTTATTTCAACATTTTTAATTCTTCGTAAGTCTAAACTTAGAAAAAGCATGATAATTAATTTAATTATTCATTATTAGATTTGTAAATCAGATTTCTAAAGTTTATAAATTCAAAAATTAATATTTTCATTTGAAAAAATCAAAGAAAGTGATAAGATCAAATTTTGGCATTTGGTCTTATCTTTGAAGATATCGAGGAGGAAATGGTTTATGAGAGAAATTATAAATTGCTACAATGAGTGGTTGAACGACACATTAGAGATCAAATCAAGTGAGAGAGAAGAGGGTCGATTTGGGTGAGAATAAGGAAGGCTAATCATCTAAGAGAAGGGGTTGTCTTGTTTAGAGAAAGAGGGGTTGTAGCCTAGCCATACTGAGCAACGAGAGAGGGGATGAACCTAGGCCATTTTTGTAGGAGAGAGGGGTTGATTATTGGGGCCGAGTTTCCTGCTTAAGGAGAGGTCGAACCCTGGGCTGAGATCTAGTGAAGAAAATGGGCCATATTCTGTTACAGAGAGGCGATACTTTAGGGCATACCATTTCAAAGGAGAGGGGCAATTTCTATGACCATTCTTGGATATACATTCTCGGGATTTGTTGTTGTAATATTTTCCCAACTTATACTGTGAAGCGTAATAAAATCTTGTTGATTTTCCCCACATTAGGGTTTTCCACTGTAAAAGATGTGTAAAAAGGTTATCCACTTGAATTTCTTATTTTTGTTGTGCATAATTTGTTAGAATCTCGGTTGTGTTAATTGTGAATAGATTTCAGATTTGAATTTTCTAAGTTTTTAGTAAAATTAAAATTATGGGTATAAAACTTTATTGGCACATTAATCATTTTGTTGAACTTAGAGAAAAACAACAATTTTCTCCTAAACATATGGTTTCAATATCTATAATAGGTTGGAATGCAATAGTAATGATCAAATCCGACCTTTGTGTCGTTATTGGACATAAAATACACAAAAAAAGACTCTATATCAAATAGCTAGACATGAAATATGCATTAGGGGAATTTTTATGTAAAAAGTGAGCCTCAAAACAAAAAATGTACCAACAAATTAATTTTAAAAGAACCAATAGGATTCAAGATGATGATGTCATCCCAAGGGGAGAATATTTTGGAGGGAAAAGAAGAAAACTATATTTTTAATTGTATTTCCGGCTTATCTCTCTGTAGGTTTACTCAAATGTCAAGTCTAGACATATGTTAGATGTAGAATTAAATTCCACATCTTACGATGGGTTTAATCAGAAATATGCAAAATAGGTACTTGTTAGATGTGGAATTTAATTCCGCATCTATCAAATGTATACACTTGACATTTTAGTAGACTGACAAGGAGATAAGTCGAAAATACAATAAAAAAACTAGTGTCCTTTCTTTTTCTTTAAAAACTCATTTCTCCTATTTTATTATTTTCCTTACGAGGTTGGTTTTAGACCTCTAAATTCCCCAGATGTATGTCAAACTCTTATAATTTACTAGAAATACAAAACAGTTGCACCGACTTTATTTTATAGCTAAGTCCAAGTTTTTAAAAATCTTGATAAAAAAAACCCTTGAAGTGCATGGTATCAAGATGAGCCACATGCATTTCCTAATAAAAATAAGTTTAAACGTTGACATATGAAAACAAACCATTATGAAAACAAGAAAGCAACTAATCACCCAACTACTATTTGATAAACAACAATCAGTGCGACAAATACTTGATCACAATAACTGATGCATTTATTTGGGTTCAATCAACATAACATGCATACCAACTACCAAGCAAGCAAACCTTTTTTCTAGATACAAATTATTGTAGCATAAGAAAATCTTGACACACCTTTTTTTTTTTTTTTGTAGCCTACAATCAATGACCTATGAAATGGAAATTGAGAAAAATATTTAACAATTATCCTCTTCCTCGGATGCACTCATATTTTTCCACCACTACAATCAAGGGCCAAATAATTGATCGCAAGAAAAAGGATATGGCAATACTTGAGTATGAAAATTTTCATAGTTTGTCATTATTGTAGAATAACTTTTTAATTAAACTATCTGTTCATTTTATACATTAAAAAAAAAGACACTATTTAATCCAAAATTCTTCTACATATATGGCATTACTATAAGCTACCCAAGTGGATAATTTAGTGAAAGAAAATCACAAGAGAGAATAAACTTAGATGAAACAATTAGAAAGAAAGAAAGAAAAAAAGATAGGCATTTGCTAATTTGGGGAAAAATGGGACCACTTTTTCCATAAACATTATTTCAACGTGAAAAATCAAGCATTATCCTTCACAAGGATGCACAACTGTGGTACATAGTTTTACATTCTTCGAAGATCAAGAAGTTACAAGTTCACATATGCACATAGAAGTAATTATATTGATTAGAGTATGATAACAATTTAATTTAAAGAAAATGTAAAAACCAAATTTACCTAAGTGTTGACATTGCTGGATCTGCCAACATTCAAAGGGGTCTCCCCAATATGGCGTCTCAATTAGACCTCACAACATTTGTTGGTAAACGTTGTCATTGATATTAATATGGCATTATTGGAGATGGAAAATATTCTGGTGATACATGCCTTAAACCCTTTCATGATGTTTGCCTAACTACATGACAAAACCCTAAGTACATTTATGCCCTAGATTGGTGATGCATGATCTAAACGCCCATAATACTCTAGAAGATTCCTTAGCCCTAACACATTGACACAAGTCCTAATACTTATGATGCCCTTAAGATACATGAATGGAAGCCTGTGTGTATGAAGCCCTAATTGTAATGAAGAATCCCTTGCCCTAATGTCCATGAAAATCCTTGGATCATTGATTAGCCTTAAATGAAGATGCCCATGAATACATATTGAAAAGGCACCCTAATATTGTTGATTTCCATGATACCTTTAAATAATCCCTAATCCTAATCAACTTGATGGCCTAATTCTATAAAGAAGAAGCCCTATACGTTGGATGCCTAAAACTACAATCCTAATGGCTGCCATAAATAAAATAATAATGACAGTCTCACAAAAATAATTTTATTAGTGGAAAATGACCCAATTTAAGGATGGGATTGGCATAGGAGTGTAGAGGATTTTTTCATCTTTCTAACAAGCTATTACATGCCCCCAAATTCCTTACCGTTGAAGAGAAATCAATTTTTGAAATCAACGTATGTCAAAACTTGTCAAACTATCCAAGCCAACTTGAGTAGGCTCATAACCCTTGGCAAAGAGACGCGTCCCTTCAAAATATGGATAAACCACTATAAATATAAACATAAATTCGTACATTCAAGCTCATATTTTTCGGTGGGGATAAGACAAGAGGTAGAGAAGCAGTCGCAACCAAGAAAAGCAAGGAAGACAAGTTTGTGGAATTGTTCTTGGGTTAAATAGTCTTAGAAGTTCAAGCTAGAAGAAGAGAAGTTTCCATAGTTGTTGTGGTCAAAGATGTCATAGTTGCAGTGGTCGAAGCTGTCGTAATTTCCGTGGTCGAAGTTGCCATAGTTGGTCGTGTTCGAAGCTACCATATTTGTCGTGGTCAAAGCTACCATATTTGTCGTGGTCGAGGTTGTCGTAGTTGCCATGGTCGAAGCTATCGTAGTTGCCATAGTTGAAGCTACCATGGTCGAAGTTGTCGTAGTTTCCGTGGTCGAATTTTTCGTAGTTTCCGTGGTCAAATCTGTTGTATTTGTCATGGTCGAAGTTGTCGTAGTTTTCGTAGTTTTTGTGGTCGCAGTTGTCGTAGTTTTCGTGGTCGAAGTGTTGATTTATTGGGATTGGAAAAATAGAGCTTGTTGAAGTCTTCTCTTGAGAACAAAAAGGGAAGAGTTGGAGACTTTTTGAAGCAACATATTGAAGATTTGTGGAGATCATTGAAGACCATGATGCGTTGAAGCCCTAGAGGTTGGAGCCTCATAGAGACAAGGTTGGTGCCTTTGAAGATAGGGTTGGAGCCCTAGAGGTTGGTGTCTCAAATTAACAAGGTTGGAGCCTTCGAAGTCCAAGTCGGTTCTTTGCAAATACAGGTTGGAGCCTAGGAGATTGAAGATTGGTGTCTTCATCTAGGGTTAGATCCCTACATATATTGTACTTAATTTATTGAAGAAATTAATAAAAGCATTTATTCTTATTGTTCTTTTTGTGTTGTAAATATAAGTGATCTAACTAGTAAAAGTAACAATTGAAAAGCAATATCGATTCACCACCCCTCTCAGTATTTCCAACAATTAGTATCGGAGCCAATACCTTCTCTTAAATCCTAACAACTTGAAGGTTGATCCTTAGAACACAAATGGTGAAGCAAAGGAAGAAAGCCTTCAATCTTTCTAAAGGTGTGTCTTCCTCAACTGTGAAAACTAAAGATAATCAAATTGGGAAAGTTCCATTGTTCAATAGAAATTTTAATATATGGAAGATAAGAATGAGAAATTTCTTAATGGCTCAAGGTGTTGAAATATGGGAATCAATGATTACCAATAGCATGATGAACAAATAATCCAAGGAGTACAATGCAAGAGCGATGAAGGAAATTTTGAATGGGCAACCAAATTCTATAAAGGCTAATTTGGAGAAAAGTTTGTTAGCAAAAGATATATGGGACAAACTTCATGGCCTTCACTTAAAAGGAGCGTCGACTATGACCTCTAGTCAATAAGATGATGGAAAGCAAGAAGGAAATCGAAAACCCATCAAGGAAGCTATAAATAAGAGTGATGACATCAAGGCCATAGAAGACCTAGAAGAAGAATAAAGTAAAGAATACTTTGAAGAAGATCTCCTCAATAAACTTATAGCTTCCATGGAATAGATTAGCAGTTTGAAAAAGGAAAATGAGGAACTTAAGAAGAAGACGTAATATGGTCACCAAGACAAGACAAGGAAGGAAGTTGAAATTTTCAAGTTTCAAGTACAAGAAAGAGAGAAGGAGCTCACCAAAATTAGGGAGGAATTTCATCAAAACAAAAGAAAGCATCATGAAGAAGTCATATCCATGACAAATCAATTGGATAAGGCAAAGAAAAGGGAGGAAACTTTGTCAAGCTACCTTGAACAAAGACTCAAGGACTTGAACAATCTTGAAGCAGAGATTGGTCAATACAAGGAAGAGGTCTCCTCCCTTAGATTTCAACTAGAAGAAGAAAGAAAACAAGCACAAAGAGATGAGAAGGTGATAGAAGCCTTGGCACTCATAGAAGGACAAAGTTGATGAGGCAGAAAAGGAAAGAAACACCATGACATGCCAACTAGAAGAAAAGGATGATGACATCACCAAATTAAGATTAGAAATCACCTCACTTAAGGCCCAATCATGTGAAGCAACCAAGACGATGGAAGAATTAGAGATCAATCTATCAAAGAAGGATGAAGAATGCAAGAAAATGAAAGAAGAAATTGATATCCTTAAAAAGGAAGTTGATCATTTGAACAAGAGCCTAAAGAGCTTTCAAACCCTAGATGACAACCTAAGTCTTCAAAGATTTCCTCTTGATAAATCAGGGCTTGGCTATGCAAGTGAATCCTCAAGTAAGAATGATGCAAACCCTAATGCTTCAAAAAACAAGGATGTGAGGAACCCTAGAAGAAATGTTGATGCTTCCAGTTTCGGCAAAGGCAAGGAGAAGAGTCAAGAAAACTATGGAAGAAATCCTACTCCAAGGAGACTTGCAGATGGTGTCAAGAATACAAAAGGCAATGGATATCATCAAAGAATCCCAAGGAAAAAAAAAATCAGAAGTACATCAAGGAAATCTTCATCTCCTAGGTACCAAAGTATATTTCTTGGTTATTTATATTCTTGTACAAACATTGGGCACATGGCAAAAGATTGTCGGGCATACCACAAAGACAAATATAATGGTCCCATCAATATCCTAGAAGCAATTTTGCAAGAAGAAGTCATGTTTACTCATTCATAAACAAGATGGAGTGCTTCAATTGCCATAACATTGGACATATGACATGTGATTGTAACTTGACATGGGTCCCTACACAAGCTAGAACCATGATAACCAAGCCAGAAAAGAAAGTTACACAAATATGGAGAAAGAAACAAATTGGATCTAAAAGTCTCTTGGACACTCTAGCCAACAACACATGGTGTTGATTTGATGAAGACATCCTTAACATATGTGATATTCCAAGTGTTTGATGATGAGACTCTATCAAAAATAAGACCATGCATACAATTAAGGGGAGCTTGTGATCATTCTTACAGAAGCTATTCGTGAAAGGGCCCTATGAAATCCTTGATGAGTCACACATAATCATCTCTTGATAGATCATCTCTCGAGAGAAACTCCATTGAAGAACATGATATCTTACTCATCCGATGGACTATTGTTGAAGATTTATTCCATTTGATCACAAAGCAAGAAATCTTTCTTGAGCTAAAGTAATTTATAAAGGCAGGGGGAGTTGGTTCATAACATGAAGAAATGTAAACACATCTATCATGTACCACATTGTCAGAAGGAAGAGCACCATAACAGGGGGAGCAAGTTACCTATGAAGACCTATTATTGATGAAGAGCACCATAACAGGGGGAGAAACATACCTATGAAGAACTATTATTGATGAAGAGAAGCAACTTAATAGGGGGAGTACTTGGGCATCCTGTTTGCCATTAATGTCAAAGGGGGAGAAACTGTTCGAAGGGAAAGAATATTGCCATCAATGACAAAGGGGGAGATTGTTGGTCAACATTATCAATGATGTCAATATGGCATTGTTGGAGATGGAAAACATTCTTGTGATGCATGCCTTAAACCCTTTCATGATGTTGACCTAACTACATGACAAAACCCTAAGTAAATTTATACCCTAGATTGGTGATGCATGATCTAAATGCCCATTATAATCTAGAAGATACCTTAGCCTTAACACATTGATGAAAGCCCTAATACTTGTGATGCCCTTAAGATACATGAATGGAAGCCTATGTGTATGAAGCCCTAATCGTAATGAAGAATCCCTTGCCCTAATGTCCATGAAAAGCCTTAGATCATTAATGATGAAGCCTTAAATGAAGATGCCCATGAATACATATTGAAAAGGCACCCTAATCGTGTTGATGTTCATGATACCTTTAATGAAGCCCTAATCCTAATCAACTTGATGAACTAATTCTACAAAGAAGGAGCCCTATACATTGGATGCCTAAAACTAAAATCCTAATGGCTGCCATAAATAAAATAATAATGGCAATCTCACAAAAATAATTTTATTGGTGGTAAAATGACCCTATTTAAGGATGGGATTGGCATAGGAGTGTAGAGGCTTTTTTCCTCTTTTTAACGAGCTATTACATGCCCCCAAATTCCTTACTATTGAAGACAAATCAATTTTTGAAATCAACATATGTCAAAAAATTGTCAAATTGTCCATGCCGACTTGAGTAGGCTCATCACCCTTGGAAAAGAGACATGTCCCTTCAAAATATGGAAAAACCACTATAAATATAAACCTAAATTTGCTCATTCAAGCTCAAATTTTTCGATGGAGATAAGACAAGAGATAGAGAAGCAATCACAGCCTAGAAAAGCAAGGAAGACAAGTTTGTGGAATTGTTCTTAGGTTGTCTCCCACAATTTCAAGCTAGAAGAAGAGAAGTTTCCATAGTTGCCGTGGTGAAATATGTCGTAGTTTCCTTGGTCGAAGCTACCGTAATTTCCATGGTCAAAGTTGCCATAGTTGGCCGTGGTCGAAGCTACCATAGTTGCCATGGTTAAAGTTGTCATATTTGTCATGGTTGAAGCTGTCGTAGTTGTTGTAGTTGAAGCTACCGTGGTCGAAGTTGTCATGGTTTCCATTGTTGAAGTTGTCGTAGTTTCCGTGGTCAAACCTATCGTAGCTATCGTGGTCGAAGTTTTCGTAGTTTCTGTTGCTGTTGTGGTTGAAGTTGTCATAGTTGTCGTGGTAGAAGTGTTGATTTATTGGGATTGGAAAAATAGAGCTTGTTGAAGTCTTCTCTTGAGAACAAAAAGGGAAGAGTTGGAAAACTTTGTGAAGCAGCGTATTGAATATTTGTGGATATCTTTGAAGACCATGATACATTGAAGCAATAGGGGTTAGAGACTCATAGAGACAACATTGGTGCCTTAGAAGATAGGGTTGGAGCCCTAGAGGATAGGAGTCCTCAAGAAACCATATCGGAGCCTGTACCACAGATAGGGTTGGAGCTCTAGAGGTTGGTGCCTCAAATTGACAAGGTTGGAGCCTTCGAAGTCCAAGTCAGTGCTTGGAAAATACAGGTTGGAGCTTGGGAGATTGAAGATCGGTGTCTTCATCTAGGGTTGGAGCCCTACATATATTGTACTTGATTTATTGAAGAAATTAATAAAAGCATTTATTCTTATTTTGTGTTCTAAATATAAGTGATCTAACTGGTACAAGTAACAATTGAAAAGGAATATTGATTCACCCCCCCCCCTCAGTATTTTCAACAACGTTTGGGATAGGATCCCCATCCGGAATATGACCCTGATACCATTTTCTTAAAGGTTTTCCTTGGCTTTAGTTGTCGGCAAGAGAGAGGATCACATAGGTGCCTTCGAAAAGCAAGTAGGTTGTCTGGTGGATGTTCGTTTGTAGGTGTGTCAAGGTTCTTCTACTACAGAGGGGAAAGTGAGCTTCTAAGAGAGAGGTAATAGTACCACCCTAGAAGAGACACACATGAACATGAAATATCCGTCTAACATCCAGGGGAATAGTCCACAAAGACGCAGTGGTCATTACAACCATTACAACACATTCTTAATATGATAAGCACTAAAATAATCGAAATAGTTCAACTACTTTATTACAGGTAAAAACAAACATGAATCATAAACATTCACAGAATAGTCTTACAAATATTCATAATCCATGAATGAAGAACGTGTTGGAAATTATGCTTCATATATTAAGTAAAAATCCCAAGAAACATGTATACAACGAACACCACTAGCTCCAATAGTGGAGTGTTGGAGCAACTACTTGCTCCCCAAAAGAACTAACTTGTCTCTCTGATGCTTTATGGGAGAAGCCAAGGTGAAAATTCTTTTGCTTGTACAATGAGGGTCTATATATAACCAATGGGGTGATTCTTCAACTATCTTGTGACTCTTGGACTACACGCATGATTGTTTGGCTTCCCTATGACTTTTCAACTCTCACATGACTCTTTATATTATGTACATGTCCTTTGGACTTCCACTTTACAATACATTTCGAATAAGAATTTACATAATCCATAAAATTATGTGGCACATGATGACTCATGACATGACATTGATGACATGGACTACATGATGACATGGAAATGTCAAGCCATTCTTTGTTGATGCTTTCTTTGTGTCTTCTTGAAGATAGAACATGATCTCCTCTTCCACCTCCATATGGCTAAATATGAGGAATCTTTAGTGTTATTAGATCTCGATTTGTTGTCGCAAACTGATGTCTTGTTGCTTCTTCCTGATTGATCAACTTGTATTTGCAACTTCAGAGGTGACTTCTAGCATGTCCTCCTTCTCCATCACCTTCTTCATCATCCCGTCATACCATGATAGAGTACCTACATCTGCAATTCACTCGTGAAAAAATCACACCAGTTCGATAAACCCCTATTCTAAAATGTCGCATGATGATCCACTGACTGAGCTGGAACTAGTTGGCACACCGAGGGAAACACTCAATGATTATGCAATTTCATAGCTCAGGAAGTCAAGGGTCAAGTCTGAGCCTTGATATTGTGCAATGCACAGTTTAGGATGGACTAGGCTTGAGGATTGTGTAGTTGAGGGGTTCAAGGAACTAGGTTGAGGGCTTAAGCAATAAGATTGCCCATTGCGTAATGCTGGAAGGACAGGTAGGCCAGGTGATTGTGCAATTGCATAGTTCAAGAGCTCAAGGCTGAAGCTTGAGGATTGATACTACGCAATGTGCAATTTAGGGATGACTTGAGAGGCAGATTGCGTAGTTTTGGAACTCAGGGCCTGGGCTTGAGCACTGATATTGAGTAATGCGCAGTTCTAGGAAGCAGGAACTACGCATTTCACAGTGCCAAGAGGAAAGGCTACTGCTTGAGGACTGAGACTACACAATGCGTAGTTTAAGTTGGCTGAAAGAAGATGAGTGGCCCAATCGTGGATTTTTCCCAATTTGACTAAGTGTCAGATCAGTGAAAGAAAGATGGGAAAAAGCATGGCTCTAAACATGATCACACACTTAGAGTATTTGACGACACAACATGGAACACTCATAACACATGAACAACATCCTCTCCTTAATGCAACAACTTTATGATGACTTACACCAAGTGCGACACCCAAGATACACTTTGCAACGACCGTGACGACACTTGTGCGACAGTGCTTGAAACTTTGTAAATGAGTGTGACATATGTTTACATGGTAAGACCAACTCATTTACACAAATATTACCACTTGAAAACACTGAAACTAGCTTTTGTGCATTGTACGACACTCCACATACTAAAAGACGACACTTTGATTTTCCTACAAGTGGGACAAGGACACTTAGAGAAAATAGATGCAATAACTCTTAATGTTTGCGATGGCAACATGTAAAGTCAAAATAGGATCCAAAATTTGGGTGCAGGCCAAAATTTTGGAGGGTGTTGTAGCAATGACAACACTTGGTGAGACACTGGTTGAATTCCATCTTCTCTGCCTCGATTAATTATTTCATGTTGGGTCTAGTTCTTCAGGGAGTATTGATTCATCGTGCAGATCACTTTGGTTTCCCCACGAATAAACATAGTCCCCCCAGTCCCTTCTTGGTTGAATACAAACATAAGATCAACAATATCACAATCATTGGAGTCAGAAAAGGGTAGTTTGCGAGCTTTAGCCTTACATAATTTAGTTTTTCATCTCTGGTGTTGCTCCACTGTCAGCAAGCCCCAACAATACCCCGATGGAGTCACTACAGGAAAAAAACATTGCTTCGTTGCCAGTGAGCCTAGACAGTACCCCGAAGGAGTTGCTTGCTTCACCTCTCTACACAGGAATCCTTTCTCTTCTTTCACCCTTTATTTATATATTTATATAGGACTATGCATAGACACTTATTCATTTTATGAGCGAAAGAGGGATCCCAGATTATTGAGAGAAAAAGAGGTTGTTCCTTTGGAGAAGGATATAAATACCTCTGATTTTGGTTTGCTTGTTTGGATTTTTCCCTTTATCCTTCTCTACTTAATTGAATAAGCATGGAAAACACCAAAACCTAAAGAACCAAGTATTTGTGTAAGGTTTCCATAATAGACACGGGTATCATGGTTCAACATAAAGCATTCACGAAAGGATCTTATTTTCCGTCAAAGCATCATTGGCCAAAAGATGTAACCAAAACAAAGAAGAAGGACCAAAGGTTAGCCAAATGTTGTAGTGACACAAGACTCTTTCAACTTAGCCACACACAATGAAGCCAAAAAACATGTTTACACATGAATCTTATTTACATAAATGAAAACAAAAACACAAGACAAAACCAAAGAAAATAACCAAAAGAACAAACTATGTCCATAGGGTAGGGCATGTTACTGCTCAAACTAGCAGGGGACCTAAAGGGGATTCCTAAAGGGTCACATGCTAGGCCAAGGGAAATAAATGGAGACTTAGCCCACTATCACCTAAGTTAAGGCTCCCTACTATTTACAGATTTTCACCGATGGGAGGAGACCCAGTATATATGGAGTCACAAATGAAGGATAAATCAACAAATGGATATAAAGTGATCCAAACAAACCCTTTCCAAAAGAGGGTCAAGAATGGAGCTTGCTTGCTTTCTAAGCAAGGTACAATGTCTTCTAGGAGAAGGATGTGGGGATTTGAGGGTTAGGTTTAGGAAATATGACTTGTGAAAGAATTTCCCAATCTCTAAAATCCTTATTGAAATTGGTATCCCAGATATTTCTTGAAGAACAGTATTTTCAAAGATGTGGGACAACAAAGGACCAAGTGGACCCAGCCAAGGTTAAGGGGCATGAATTTAGCAACCAGTGTTCTTAGCCCAGACAAGGAGAGGGAAAGGATCAAAGCAAGAATATTCAATTAAAGCTGTCAAATTGATCCTATGAGGCACTAGCCTTAGGGATGCTAGGGAAAAGTTTGATCTCAAAGCTAGGGTTTGGGTTATCTCACAACTCCACCATAGGAACGGGAGGCCTTGAGGATACACCAATGCAGGAGAGGCTAGGAGATTGAGCTTTCTGGAGGGCTACTTTGTCGGGAAATTGATGCCTTGGGTGGCCCAACGTGGCTAGACCAAGAAAAAAGGACAAAAAGGTGAAGAATATGTTTAAAGTGACAACCTTTTGATGGATCATTGCCTAATTCCTCTTAGGGATATGTAGTCAAGGAGAACCATGAAGATGGATCTCGTTTCTTGTTCAAGGAGGCTTTCAAAGTTAACTTCGTCCAATGTTAACGGCAAGAGAAGAAAAGTGACTTTAAAAGAATTTATACTTCATTGCAAATGGAGAAGGCTTGTCAAGGTAACTTCAACCTCTAGGACAATTGGTTCATCGAACATGGCTCAAACATAGAGATAATCTATATAGAGACATAGTTCCACATTGATGTCGTAAATGCATGCAACAACTAGCCCAAAAATAGTGAAAATATCATGATCAATGTATGCAACAAAGTAAAAGAAAATAGCATCAAAATTGTACTTACATGTAAGAGAATATATCCAACCATCAACACATTTGCAATATAAGAAGCTCCAAGATAAGAAGACCCAATCCACACATTAAAATTCATCCATGATCCAAAAATATCCTCCAAGGAAAAATGTGAAGTTCTCAAGGAAGAGAATGATCCAAGTCAAAGTGATGATGAAAAATTGAACTCACCTCACTTTTATGTATACACTAATGAGGAGTTCGAATTATTCTCCTATGCCTACATAAGCCCCAAAAATAAAATAATGTGCTAATAATCTAACTTTTGGTGACAAGCCCACCAAACTAGCTCATAAATGAAATAATAAGCCTCCTAAGAGGTCAGAGGATGAATAATACATGTTGTAGGGCCCTCCAAGTGGCCTGACAAGGTCCGTAGGTTCCATAATGCATAATAGGACCCTCAAAAGTGATGGACAAAGGGTTGGCCCATTGTTCTCAAAACAATAA
The DNA here is from genome assembly GCA_000404065.3 of Pinus taeda. NCBI lineage: Eukaryota > Viridiplantae > Streptophyta > Pinopsida > Pinales > Pinaceae > Pinus > Pinus taeda. The sequence goes on along the minus strand of APFE030587899.1, from coordinate 35,536 downwards.
ATCTGTGGTGCTCCCAATGGGTGTGGGGGAACAATAATAACCTCATGGGTCTCCAAATGAGTCAAAGATGATTGTAGATCATCTTCAAGGGCTCTGATGATAGTGTAGGTGATGCCACATCATCCTACAAGTCCTGGGTCAGTTGCCAAGTGTATGGTACATCTATGGGGTCGGTTGGGAAAAGGTGAACCAGGCGCATCTTCCTCATGCAATAGGTGAATCTCTAGCAATATCTGAACATCCTTGGGGATCCATGGGTGTTGTCTACTGTTGTGGAGGCCCATGGCTCTCAACACACCCTACATGTGCCAATGTATCCCTCTGAAGGATTAGGACCCCGTATAGGGAGACCAAACCCAAGATGGAGACTATCTGCAATCCTACACAAGAGCCAATGTGTACCCTAGCCTTCCAGTACAACAAGTCATTAGAGAAATTGAGTAAACGAACTTCCCAACCATAGACCATATGTGGGGACTTCGTAATGGCCTTCCCTTCCATGATGGGCTTCAGGATGTGCTAATGTCTCCTAAACTACAAATGAGGTTAACCAAGTATCCTATTAGATGGTTTCTACTTCTAAAGGGGATTATATGTTCAAGGTACATCCTTTAAAACGTGGTGGTATGTGATATATAGGTGAATGAACTAGGGGATGAGAAGGAGTAACCCTGGGCCACATGCTGGGGTGCAAGGGTAGCTAACAAAAGGGAAGCCCACACTTGGGTTTATAATGTATAGGAGGGAGCAATCATGGTACATGAGGCGCCCCGGCCTTGATTTTTCCACCCTTCTTTATATGACTTTTTCCTTCTTATGATTTTTCTTTTATCAAATGCTCAGAGCTCAAGGGTTAAGAGCATTATGTATGAGATATATAAAGGCACAAAAATAACAATAGAGGGATTCTATGGGGCACAGTAATAACAATATGGGGACAATAGGGGAAACAATTACAATATTAATGGGGGCATCACTAGTATTATAGGGACCTAACATGCCCCTCTCCTTCAAAAAAGTGTTGTCCTCAACGCTTGAATAGTTCTCGATGCTTCTGTATAAAATTCTCATCCTCCCATGTGGAATCTTCAACGGATAAGTTCTTCCACTTGATGAGATAATCTGAAATATCGATTTGGTAGTTGTCGAGTTCTTGTTTCTATGACTACTTCCGGTTCCAATATAAATTTTCCTTCCTCGTCAAATTCTGGCAATATTGTTTGAATTGGGAGCTTGTCGCCTATAACCTTCTTTAAACATGAAACATGGAAAACTGGGTGCACTCGAGAAGCTGCAGGAAGCTCCAATTGTATGCAATAGTACCAATCTTTTGCAACACCTTGTACAAACCATAATACTTTGGTGACAATTTGTTATCCTTCTTAGCTTGCTTGAGGGACATTTGATTATATGGTTGTAGCCGTAGGAATACCCAATCACCTACATCAAAACTTCTTTCACTGCGATGTTGATCTACTTGTGTTTCATTCTATTCTGCCAACACGAGGTTATCCTTTAAGAGTCGAAGAACTTGTTGTTGATGCTCGATCTAATGTTCCACTGCTTGAACCTTAGAATTTTCTCTTAAATATGATGTGATGGATGGTGGCTGATATCCATAAAGTGCTATAAATGGGGTCATTTTTGTTGCAGTATGGAAGGAAGTGTTATACCACCATTCACCCAGCGGCAACCATTTGACCCATTGTCTGTTTATCAGATACAAAGCAACGAAGATATCCTTCCAAACATTTGTTTACTATCTCCGTTTGCTCATCAGATTGAGGATGATAAGATGAGCTATGAGGTAACTGAGTACCAAGATAAGAAAATAATTATGTCCAAAAATTCCCTGTGAAAATGAGATCTTTGTCACTTACAATAATCTTTGGGTTTCCATGTAGCTTTTGAATTGTTTCATAAATGCCATAGAAACTATATTGGCTTTAAATGGATGTGATAATGCACAAAAGTGTGCATACTTGGTAAGTCTGTCAACTACCACCATGATGACACTCTTTCCCTCATACTTAGGTAAACCTGTGATAAAATCCATTGAAACCTCCTCCCAACATTGGCTTGGAATGGATAAAGGTTTTAATAGACCTGGTGTCTTAATTGTTTCAACTTTATTTTGTTGGAAAACCAAACATTCTCCCATAAACTTTTGAATATCTGATTTAAGGCCCTCCCAAAAAAATTCCTTCTTAACCCTGTGGTAAGTTTTTAAAAATCCCGAGTGCCCTTCTAAGGGAGAAGTGTGCAGTTCCATAAGAATCTTTTATTTTAGCTGGGAATTCTTACAGAGGTATAAGCGATCTTTGTACCATAATGAATCATTTTGCCAACTAAATGTACCCAACATACTATAATCTTGTTGTAACTTTCGAATAAGTGCCCACACTTCTTCGTCATTCTTCCATTCCTCCCTTGCTTCATTTATCCAATCTGGTTGGATAATAGAAATGGCACACAACAATGCTTCCACATCCTCATCCTTTCTTGAGAGTGCATCTGCCACCACATTTTGCTTCCCTTTTTTGTAGATGATTTCAAAGTCATAACCCAACATCTTTGTGACCCACTTTTGTTGCTCTTCAGAGGATAATCTTTGTTCTAAAAAGTATTTAAGGCTATCATGATCCGTTTTTACCTTGAAGTGTCTTCCCATTAGGTAGGGTCGCCATTTCTTAAGTGCATGGAGTATTGCCAACATTTCCTTCTCATAAATAGCTTTGTGTAAAAACTTTCCCTGGATTGGACGACTTTCAAAAGCAATAGGTCTTTCATCTTGCATTAAAACAACACCAATTCCATTTCTTGAAGCATCACATTCCACAATAAAGGTTTTTGTGAAGTCCGGTGTAGCTAAGACAGGTGCTTGGCACATTGCCTCTTTAGATGTTCGAAGGCCATTGTTGCTTCTGGAGTCCATGAAATCGCATCTTTCTTCAATAGTGTTGTTAGAGGTGCTGCTATTCTCCCATAATTCTTAACAAACTTGCGATAATACCCTGTCAATCCGAGAAATCTTCGCAGATGCTTATGGATGTGGGGATTCTCCATTCCTTAATGACTTTAATTTTGCTAGGGTCTACCTTAACTCCTTCATGAGATACAATATGACCCAGATATTCCACCTCTTGTACTCCAAAGAAACATTTGGATCTTTTTGCATATAATTTTTTCTCCTCCAATAGTTGTAGCACCTGTCAACGTGTTCAACATGATCCTTCCAAGACTTGTTGTAGATTAGTATATCAAAAAAATACTAACACAAATTTCCTAAGGAATGGTTTGAAAATTGAATTCATCAAACCTTGAAATGTTGAAGGTGCATTGGTAAGGCCAAAAGGCATGACCAAAAATTCATAATGACCCTCATGAGTTCTAAATGTTGTTTTCGAAATGTATTCAATCTTCATTCTGATTTGATGATATCCTGAATGAAGATCCAACTTGGTGAAGTAAATTGATCCATGCAATTCATCCAGTAATTCATCAATGACAGGAATGGCAAACTTATCTTTAATAGTAAGCTTGTTGAGCTCCCTATAATCCGGACACATGCGCCATGATCTATCCTTCTTGTGCACCAATACTACTGGAGGAGAGAAAGAACTTTGACTCGGTTGAATTATACCAGCCTCTAGCATTTCAACAACCATATGTTCAATTTCACTCTTTTGGGCATAGGGATATCTTTACGGCCTGATGTTTGGAGGAACACTTCCTCGAATCAGATGAATAGCATGATCATGATCATGAATAGGTGGGAGACCTTTGGGAGTCTCAAATACCTTGGAATGATTGTCGAAGACTATTAGGAGATCTAGAGAAATAGACGATTCCAATTTGGAAACATCTAGCGAACGTAATTGTGCAATTATACCTTTTCGTTCTGTTTTTAGAAGCTTTGTCATACCATTAGAGCTGATTATCTTTCCCGGTTTCCCTGCAATACCTCTTAATACAAATTCCTTTCCTTCCATAGAAAATTTCATGAAAAGTTCTTGAAAATTAAAAGCTATTGTACTCAAGGATTGTAGCCATTGGACTCCTAATACAACATCAGCACCTCCCATTGGAATGAAAAGTATTAGGCTAGTCAATACCTATTCTCCCATGGATAGCTTGATATTATGGCACTTTCCAGAGCAATTTATTGTTCCTCCATTTGCAACCATCACTTGACACTCTGGTGCTGGATATAAGAAGCAATTCAATTCTT